>MU225970.1:913846-956752 GCA_018584345.1 Thuja plicata | reverse complement strand
AGAAGCCATTTTTGAGAGCAAAGAAGCCTTCACCTTAGATTGTAAATGCATTGTTATGCTATTAGATTAATCTTAGAATCACATTTCACTTCATATTTCATGCTTTTGCATTGTTCTCATTTCCATTATTAGAGCTAAAATGCGTGCTTTCTCATCTTTTTAGCTTTTTTTAAACTAAAATCCTTCATGCTAGGTCGTATATGTCACTGATTGTAGCATAATCTAAGGGCAATTATGTTATTAATCATACTCTTCCTAATTAGAAGGCAATAGGTTGATATTAGTGGGTTTTGTACGTCTATCTAACCTTTTTACACTAATGCAATGAGTTATTGATGTGTTGTGTCTCTCTTATCAGGTACCCAAATACACACACACACACACACACACACACACTATCAATCTTAGGACAAATAAATCATTTATGGAGTGAATATGGAAGACCTTGTCAGCTCTATGTGAAGACTTGAGATGGTTTTTGAGTTAATGAATATACTTTAGAGACTATATTAGGAGTTTCAGATTGGACTATATTGATTTAGAAGCTTCCAGCTTCTCACATACAGTGTTTGGTTTAGAACAAAAAATAAATAGGATGAATCGATAAGTTGCACGATAATTTGGTGTTTTTTGAGCAGGACAGTGCACTACAAGAGTGCATGGAAGGAATGTGTGAGTTGTGGTGGTGTAAGTCGTGGTCTAGGAAGGATACAATGGTTGTGCAGGCTCTATCATGCTTGGTGGTGAAGTCCCTCTCTACTGTTCATAAAAACAATGTGCACAGAGTGTATTCGATGAGACAGGGTTTTGCGTCCCTAGACTTCACACATGAGAGTAGTAGGGATATCGAGCAGTTTCTGAGGCACTTGAGGAATATATGTTATAAAGGGTCAGATAATAAACATTTTAAAATCTAGTTCAACCACTACTAGATCACAGATGGAAATGACTCTAATTATGATAGCGACATGATTGTCATCCTGGAGCTAAAAGCTCAGCTTGATCACTCCTATCATGTACCTCCCACAGTGGAAGAAGAATAAAGATAGACCAAGAAGCATAAGAGATTGTATTCAAGCAAGGGAGAAC
This sequence comes from Thuja plicata, assembly GCA_018584345.1. Taxonomy (NCBI): domain Eukaryota; kingdom Viridiplantae; phylum Streptophyta; class Pinopsida; order Cupressales; family Cupressaceae; genus Thuja; species Thuja plicata. Next base: position 955,663 of record MU225970.1, on the reverse strand, counting down.
TTGATAATATCTGCTATGAGATTGAATTGGTGGATGGAGAAATTTTGAAAGAGGAATTAACATTCAAAGGGGGTCTGAAAAACCTATAGAGGCAACCTAGGATGAGAAGGTTAGGAGGTTTATGTTAGTACTTGGAGCTTCAAAGGGAGTCACATAATCATGAAGATCCCTTGTAGTGTATATTTCTTTGAGACATAAAAATATGAGGTGAAAGCCCTTGTTAATACATCTCTATCTGTAAGATAAATTTGAGGTGTAAGGCCTTGTTAATGCATCTTTCTCTATGAGATAAATTTGAGGTGTAATCCCTTGTTAATGTATCTTTCTCTCTGAGAGAAATTTGAGTTGTAAGCCCTTGATAATGCATCTTTCTTTGAGAGAATTGTTTTTAGGTGTAAGCCCTTGTTAACACATTCTTCTCTATGAGGGAGAAGTTTGAGGTGCAAGCCCTTGTTAACACATTCTTCTCCATGAGAGACAATTTTGAGGTGAAATCCCTTGTTCTACCCTCTGGGAGTAGCCACGGTGGATGTCATGTGAGAGACTTTGTGACTTAGCACTTGTGTTTATTCACCTTGTGGGAGTAGCCATGGTGAATGTCATGATGAGATGACGACATCATGTTGAGTGATTCTGTGATGGGAACTTGTGCTTATTTTCATCTTCATACATGGGAGTAGCCATGATGGATCCACCCTGTAGGAGTATCTATGGTGGATGTCACGTAAGAGACTCCATGACTTAGCACTTGTGTTTATTCACCCTCTGGGAGTAGTCATGGGAACATCACATTGAGTGATTCTGTGATGAGCACTTATGTTCATTCGCATTTCCATTCATGGGAGTAGCCATGATGGACCCACCCTTTGGGAGTATCCATGGTGGATATCAATACATAACTCATATATCGAGAAGGATTCCTTGCTAGCTAAGAGGGAGTCTTAATTCTATTGTAGATATGGTCGGATTCCTTCAGGCTGACATAGATAAAATAAAGGTTATGATAATATAATTATATTATAATTATTGTGTTAATATAATCATATTATAATTAATATGATAATGTAATTATATTATATTAATCTCATAATGTAATTATAATCTAATTATTGTGATAGTATAATTATAGTGATTAATAATATAATAATATATTGATGTTATATTAATATAATTATTGGGGCCAACTTGGAAGAGCGACATCCCTTGGTGAAAGAGCACCTCTCATATATATAATGAGATGTGTGACCTCATTCATAAAAAAAAAACATTTAATAATTTGAATACAAGTGCAGATTGATAAACCAAGATGCTTGGGGGAAACTGATAGGTATTAAGCACTAAGTAATGTACTGAGAGGGGGGGGGGGAATCAATATATAACAAGTTCAACATTTTAAACTAATTATGATCACTTGTTGCAACTAAAATAGTAAACTTATTATCTGATGCATTAACCATTATTGTTGATCACACTCATAAATATAAAATAGTAAGTGCAAATCAAAACACCACAACCATAGCACATGTGACACACATATTTTGGTATCGTGGAAACCCTTATAAGAGGGAAAATCCATGGTGGGGATGGAACCCAAAATCTTCTCTATTGTAGTGTGCAAGGTGCCCTATGAAAGGCTTACAAAAACTCTTTCTGAGAGTTATACATTTTGTAAGAGATTCCTAGTAAACTATTAGATTTACAATGAAGACCTTTGAAAGTCTACCTCATGCGAGGATTAAAATCTACAATCTAGAGATTCACCTTGTGAAAGGATTTAGAAACTAAGACCTATAAGAGTCTACCTTGTGAAAGGATTTAGATTTTTGCAATTTTCAGAGAACAACAAGTGATTGATCTATAGTAGCACACCTTGCTTGTAAGATCCTTTATCCTTACAAGCAAGGTGTGCTATAAGCAAGGTGTGCTACTACAAACCTCATCTCAAAATTTGAACCAATTTGTTGTTTAGTGATCAAGGAAATAATGTTGCATTGTTTCCTCCATAATATTGATTAATCATTCAAATCCACATATTATATTAACATTTAAAAATTTGGTCATGCTTTTCATCTCTAACATGTTATAATGAATCATCCTGTAAAAGTGCTCCTCAGAATACTTTGATATGCATATTCATTCATCAGAATTCTACTGTGATGTTATGTCACTTAACCAGTTTTAGGTTGTATAGATTAGATTCTTTATTACCGGTTGATGTCAATTGATATGATAGATTGTTTAGTGTGTTTTACCATCAATGAAAAAATTTGATCAGACAAGTATCATTGTTTGTTTATCTTTCCCAATTAGGTGATCAACTTCAACAATCTCCCCCTTTGGCATTGATGGCAAACCTTGTCGATTCTCAAGTATGTACAAAACAATGAAATATAAAATGAAAATTACATAACACAATGTTTAGAGTAACTCACAATAAAAATTCACCAAACATTTTCATTTCATTAACTGGTAGTACTCCATGTACAATATTGTTTCATTCCATTGTTCCCCCTTACATAATATTTCAAATTCAAAAGAAAGATACCATTCACTGGTTCACCATATTGACCATATTGTTCTATTCACAGCATAGTCTCCCCCTTTTGACATCAAGGTCAAAGGTGTAAGGAAAAATTGAAGTCCATATCATAGTCAGTCAAGTGACACTATAGCTTGTCAAATATAGCTCTGTTAGTTTATTAGCTGCACTAAAAGTAGTATCCCATAGGGTTCATAAATGTGCAAGTGCAATATTATGACCCAGAAGATTACCCGACAGATCTTCTAATTCATCCAAGGTAGTTGGCTCAGGTTTCCCAATCAAGTACTCAGCATCCTTAACACCTAATAATATGATATCAGCAATAGGGGCCAAAAATGAGTTCAAATCAAGTAAAGTATCCACCTATTGTTCATTCTCAACCTGAATTAGCTTTAGCTTACTTCCTAGCTCTCTGGTTTTGGCTGTATAGACTGTAGCACTGCTAGAATTTACATCATACTTGACAATTGTTTTATCCAATTCCTTCTGTAATTCTCTTGTGTTCTTGTCTATATCACTTGTAAACTCTGATAGCTTTGACAATTTTGTCAATATACCACCAACAATATTTAGATTACATTTGGCATTCTCAGCTTCTTTCTACAAATTTTCTTTGTCTTTTACAATCTTGGCCTTTACCTTTGCCATCCTTTTCATCCCATAGGCATCTTCAGTCAAAATTCTATCCAACAATGATGTATCATTCAGTATTACTTTTTCTAAATTTTCCATTTGATCAATGACATTATCCTTTTCATCAATGTCAGTATTAGGTGCTAGAGTATGCAATATTTATTTTTCTAATCCAATTACTCTCTCCTTCTTCTTATTCTTTAATCTTTCCTTGTTTCTATCAGCTTGTACTCTTAACTTGTCTGATAGTGTCAACATTTCTTTGGGACTCAACAATTTGAAATCTACATTTTTCTAAATTTATCTCTTTAGTTGCTTCTTCTTCCTCAGATTCTTTGGGAATGTGTATACTCACTCTTCTCTTCTTCTTTGTTGAATCACCAAGCTCCAACTTTCTCTTAATCGGTTGATCTTATGTTGATGCTCTAAATATTGGTAGGGCTTACCAATGGCATAGTTGAATGTGTAGCAATAGGAGTAATTGTAACTCTAGCTAATCTCTTTACCTCCTCATAAGGTATTTCCTCAATAACTACCTCATTCTTCTTTTTCTCCTCTGATTTTTTCTCTTCTTGCTTCTCTATTTTCTCTACCTGTGTAGGAATGGGCTCAATAACTTTCCCAATTACCTCTAATTGAACATAAGTGTTAGGTAGAGAGGGTGAACCAGGTGGTTCAAGAATTTCTACCTCATCTTGGTCTGATTCCTCTTCTACTTCCTCATTAGAATGCTTAGGCTCTTCACCTTCATGTTCCTCTTCATCTCCTTTCTCTTGAGCTCTTTTAGATTTAGCAACATAATCTTTCCAAAATTTAATTGTTTCTTCATGTAGACCCTATTTTTCTCCCAACATAATCCTCTATTCTTGATAGGAAAAGTATACTTGTGTGATTCAACAAGAGACTTAGTTTCACTTACATCTAATCCAACATTACACTTCATTAGTTCTTTCTCTCTTACCTCATTGTCAATACTCAAAGTTTTCTTCCATCTCCCATGTATTATATCAAACAAAGTTTCAGAAATATTACCTCTAATTTCTGGAGGACGTCTATTGAACTTATTCATGCTCCTTATGATTTATTCTCCATTCTTCTCTTGATTTCATCACTATGACATAACTCATATTTCCTTGAAACTCTTTCACTTCCTTTTATCTAGTTTATGTAGATTTAGTGTCTTTACCTTCTCTGGCTAGTGTTCTCCTTGTAGGCATCAGTGATGTGGTCTTTTTAGGAGTCTTCTTTGCTTGTTGCTTTCCGTTTCTCTTGTATCTTTTCCTAGGTGTTGTTACTATTGCCTCTACCAATTGTGTAGATGATCTTGAAGGGACCTCAAGTGTTGATTGAGATGTATAACTTTCACCTCCAAACTTAGCCTCTAGTTTTGTTAATATTCTTCTTGTATTTCTTTCTATTACATGATTCTTAAGTTCAAACTCAATTCTAGAGCTTGCTTCCTCAGATATTCCAAATATTTTCTCTGTTGTATCTATAGGTTTACTTAGTTACACCTCTGCATACCTATCATTCTCATCTTCACATATTTCATATCCCATTACAGGTATCTAGAATGTTCTAGGCACAGCATGTTGAAGTATACAAGTGCTCATATCTTCTAAGAAACATATTTCATCCTTATAATTTGAACAATTCCAGGTGGTATCCTCCATTTCTTGTGCATTGCATACTGAAAACTTTTGAAGTACCCCCACATGTGAGTATCGAATGTGTCTCCCAATTCCTTGATATAATGAAATATCTATGTTACCACAATTCTATCTTCTTTGCATTCAACATTACCTTTACAAGGGAAGTACTTTTGAAAATAAAAGAAGATACAAACAATAAATAACCCATAATTGAATGATTTCTTATCATTTATAATCTTTTTCCTATTAAAAACCATCTGACCAACTAGAAATTCACAAAGGTTTCATAATACATTTTCACTTACTAATTTGTATGAAACATGTACCACTCCATGAGGAATGTTGTTATGTCTACTTGACTGCTAGAATTTGTAACCAAAAAATATTACTTCAAATCTCATAGCATCATCAAGGATATCCATCACAGTCATGGCTCTCTTGTCTCTTCTAGATTTAGTCAATTATGTAACTAAATCTCCAGAGATTTGCCTCAGGGTAGGCATCTCACTGGTGGTGCTGAAACCTGTAACCCTTCTGATTACTTCACCAGTGATCTTGTGGTTCTCATCCAACCATAGAAATTGATCACAAAATCTACTCAATACATATCTATTCCAATCATCGTGAAAATAGTTAGGGAAATCAAGTGAATTTAGAATACCTCTGTTCATCAGATGTGCATATTTGTTCTTCAAGCTTTCAAATTCACTCAACTCTACATACATAGACTTGATATATACTTCTCCAAGTTACTCCATATTGTTGTGAATGAAAGAACAAATTTCTTTGACCAACGAAACTCGAGGTGGGATCAAGGAAAATGCTCAAGATTTATCAACCTCGACAACTTTCATAGGATGCAACTTGAATTGCGGTCACAGTTCCTCAATGGTGTAGGAGCACCTAGGCTAACCTCCATTGGTTAGTAAATTATGGCTTGTACTTGACTCTACCCAAGTCAAGAGCTTATTTTAGTTTGTTTTAGGACCTTAGAAGGTCTCTTTCCATTTTGGCTAGGTGAGTTATTCATTAGGACTAAGGTCACAATAATAGCCATTGTTATTTATTTATTTAATTTCTTAAGTTAGAAGCTTAGCTTAGGTGAGAGTCTTAAATGTGTTGTAACACATATTGTTGTTATAAACATGCCATAAGTTTATAAATGGCTTTGGATCCTCAAGACATAGGAGGTTAGAAGCCCAATAATATAGGAACATGGCATATGTGGAAGTTGCCAAATGTTCAAAAGAAGTTGTCTTCAATTTTGCAATTATTACAAAAGAGTGCAAGCCATTCGGGTATCTTTGGATTCCCTAAGTTATAGGAGGTTATGCTTGACCAATAGGCCCTAAAATTAAGGAAATGGCATCTAATGATACCTAAGACTCCAACATAAATTATTATGAAAGAATGTAATAGTTTGGAGAAAAGAATATAGAGTTTTGCAAGCATTTTTACAGAAAATTACTGGTGTTTTTGTGGAAAGTCATACTTAATGGAATAAAAAACTAAAACCAGTGCTGGATTATTGTTCTATAGGTTGTTTATGAACTTTTTAATTTGAATTTTTATTCGTTTTGAGGTCATCTATCTTCTGATTTTCAGCAATCTAGTTCAGGGAGTCCATTTTTAGCTTGTTTTGAGTAGTTTAGAGAGTCATGGCTCCCCCATGAAATCTAACTGTGGATAATAATAAATAGTAGATGGAAATGGTAGAGGAGTAATTATTGTATATATTTTTAGGAGTTAGGAGTCTAGAAATTATGAGGAACTATTTTATATGCTAGGCCCTAGGCGAGTTTGTGAAGCCCGGTTAGAGGTCTAGAGGTAAAAAGAGTGATGAAACATTGCATGGAGGTATGGATTTGTATGAGGGAAGGATTTTTTAATGAAGGTAAACATAATATATATCCATTCTAGGAAGATATAATTTCTACCAATTGTTTAGGATTTAGTTTGAACAATTTTGCTATCAAAATCATAGTTCAGTCCTAGAAATTAGGCCTATTAGGCCTCTTGTCCTTGTTTGTAGGAACCCCCTGTACGGTCACTTTCAGACCCATAAAATTTGTGAATGTTTTAAAAATTTGAAAAGGGTATTCGAATCAAGTCTTATTTTTCCAAGTTGTTTGGAAAAGTTTTGCAAGAAATAGAACAAGGTGACTGGTTAGGGCTACTAGAATAGGCCTATTTTTAAGGTCAATTCATGTTGATTCATAATCCGATAAGAAGATGATTGAAGAACCTTCCAAGATGGATCAAATGGGATGGAAAAAGAATGTTTTCATGATGGATAAGACCCCTACAATTTTGGAACATGTTTATGGAGTTTTGGCACTTAGAGCGTTCTAAGTGAGTGTGGAGAAGTGAATCAAAACTGTGTTGATCATTCAAGGTTAAGTTTTTAGATATTGAATCTTATAGAAGAGTTTTAATAGGTCTTAGTTAATTATCTAAGCCTATTGGGAGATCCTATAGAGGAATAGGATCCTAGGAGGCAAGTGCAGTCTCTTGGAGGGTGTGAAAGCAAGCCTTGAAGTTTATCATACATCACTCAACATGTGCAATAAGGGTAGGATTATCCATCTTTTGTGCCATCTTCAAATCTCCTTCAAAACTAAAATAAAAAAATCAGCTTCAATCATTCAAATTATCCACTTCAACATTTACTATATTCATGTAGGGTTTTGCAGGTTTAGCTTTTCAAATTCAATAGTCGCTCGCCAGATTCAAGTAGACAGTTGCTCAAATCTAGTTCACACTAGCTCATAAACAGTTCTATTGAAATAAAAAGTGTGAAAATTATCTCTTCTCTTGTATTTATAATTTCATTGGGGTTTTACCAGTCACTCAAGCTACTATTACCTGTTCAATCGGTTAACCATCTTACCATTCATTCATTAAATGCATAATGCTGCCGTTCGGTTCACTTCCAACAGTAATATTTGACAACAGTTGTAAATTTTTCATAATATCTTTAAAGATAGACATAATGACATCACCTCACATCTTATTATGATAATTTAATTATTTACTTAAAATTTTATGGGATCAATTGATAGAACATTTGTATTCTTCCCCTTAAGTCAATTTATTGACCTAGTTAGAAGGTGAACTCTCAACACTAGATGGTTGAGATCCCAATTTAGATGAACCTAATCCTCTTTCTTTTTTAACCCAAATTTTCTTCATATTACTTCTTGTTAGGATTAAGTAATACTGAGAGGGGGGTGAATCAATATTACAACACTTTAAACTTAAATCTATTAAATTCCAACTTAACCAGGTAATTGCTGAAATGAAAAGAACATAAACATAAAATATACAACTCATAACACCATGAATTTGTTGTCGAGGAAACCCTGGCCAAGGGAAAACCCTACTAGGGATGGTACCCAAAAATATGCACTAAAATTATTATGTCCCTATTAGAAGACCTAGCCCTGTTATGAGATGATTATTACATTAGCACATTTCCTTGTTAGAGGAATACAAAAATCTTGTTAAAGGTATACTAAGCTCACTGCTCATACAATCAAAAATATGATTCTATTATAATGATTTATCAATAGTTAACAATACAAGCATCTACTATGCTTAGTTAGTTCTAGTTGTAGCTCACATCACCATCTATTTGATTTAGACATCACAATGCATTCATGTGTTCACATTCATTCATTCAATCACATTCATCACATACTGTGTTCGCTGACCAAACTGTACTACTATAATCTATAATTTTGCTTTCTGGACTTAGTCATTTTGCAAGCTATAAATCCAAAATTGTGTTTGACATCAAGCGACCATCCATACCAGACATGTTTCCATAAATGACAACCCTAAAGTGTTCTAGAACATTCCTGAATGAACCACTTGCCAACACTTCTTACTTCTTCAACATTTATACTCTTCTTTCCTTCATTTTGTGGTGACCGATTCACTGGACTATTCTTGAAATATCTTTATAGATGACCCACTCTATTATATACATAAAAGATCATACCAGTTGATCTCCATGGTTCATGATAATTTTTCAAATTCATTCTTCTACAATTTTCTGCTATATGTCCATGAATTCCATAGTTTACACAAATCACACCAGATTGTTGTTTTCTTTCATAAGTGTTCATCAGTGGCTTCGATGATCTAGAATTATTCATTGTTGACTTACACTCTATGGATTTATACTTAGCATTAGGACCACATTCACTTGCTTTATGTCCATGTTGATTACAATTATAACAATAGCCATTAGAAGATTGAGTTTTAGGACTTATCGGTCATTATGTGCAAACATTTTATCTGTGTCCTAGCTTTCCACAGTAGTATCATGTAGGATTTAATTCTTTCCTTTCTTGATTACTTTCAAGTGACTTGGATTCTTATTGTTTCTCCTTGGTCTTTGATGATTCTCATGTTTCTTGTGTACTCCTTCTAGTGTATCCTAATCTAGATGTGTCATTAGGTCTCCTTTGTTGATTAAGTTGTTCAAGGATTTTCAAGGTACTATCATGTCCACTCTTAAGGTTTTCATGTGCCTCTTTTTCCTTCTTAATTTGTTCTTGTGCTTGTTTCATTTCACTCTTCAATATTTCATTTTCATCTCTCAGTCTTTCATTCACTTCTCTCCAAGTTTCATTTTCAATAGTGATTTATTCATTATCTTCATGTGCACCTTTTAAATGTTCATGCATTATAACATTCTCTCTGTTGATGTGATACCATTCTTCTTCCTTTGCTCTCATTTTTTCTTCAAGTTCTTTCCTTGCATCTTTTGCAACTCTTTTCTGTTCAATATATTCACACATAGCTATTGACTGTCCTTCAAATTCCTTTTTCACATTTGATAGTTCTTTTGTAAATTTTTCATTTTCCTTCATGAATTCATCTAGGGCTTCTTGTGTTTCATCAGACATGCTTCCTTCTGACAGTTCATCACAATAGTCTCATGTATATCTTAACCTTTCAGCCAACTGCTTTCTTATAGCAAGAGATTTCCTTAATCTTTCTGTCAAATCTTCAATTTCTTGCTTAGTAGTTTGTCCTCTATCCATAGTGCTCAGCTTAGGACCTTTTACTCAAGTTGTTAAACTTTTCTTCATAGTACCAAAGCTCTGATACCAATTGATGGGTATTAAGCACTAAGTAATGTACTGAGAGGGGGGGGGGGGTGAATCGATATATGAAAAGTTCAAAAATTTGAACTAATTATGATCATCGATTGCAAGTAAAATAGAAAATGCAAGTCAAAACACCAAAACCATAGCACATGTGACACATAGATTTTGGTATCTTGGAAACCCTTGTAAGAGGGTAAAACCATGGTGGGGATGGAACCGACAATCTTCTCTAATGTAGTGTGGAAGGTGCCCTATGAAAGGGTTACAAAAAATATTTCGGATAGTTATACATCTTGTAAGAGATGCCCAATACACTATTAGATGTACAATGAAGACCTTTCAAATTCTACCTCATGTGAGGATTAAAATCTACAATCTAGAGATTCACCTTGTGAAATTATTTAGAAACTAAGACCTTTAAGAGTCTACATTATGAAAGGATTTATCTTGTTGTAATTGTCAGATTATGCTCTGTATATTTTCATACTTCTATATTCTTTGTGTCTTAAACCTCTCCTTCCAACCTCTCCACAATCTCCTGTATTGATCGTTGATTGATCTTTCTTTTCTCCAAAAACTGTCTCACCTCTTCACTCTTCTTTTTTCCTTCATAGATAATATTTTATTAGATTCCTTAGAGTTTTTGCTGCTTAATCAATACCATTGATTTTGCCTCTTAATTATTTTCCTTTCCTCTGATTCAATTCACCAATCTTGAGAATTCAAAGCTAGATTTTTAGGTCATTTAACACTTTAGGTTCACCTCCTTGTATATTTCTCTAGATCATCACTAACATTGGAAATAAACATTCTTCCAAATAAAACAATAGAATCTTGATAAATAAAATATCTGTTATAACAAACCTCACCTCAAAATCTAAACCGATTTGTCATTTAGCTATCAAGGAAATAATGTTGCACTGTTTCCTCTAGAACACTGATTAATCATTCAAATCCACCTATTATATTAACATTTAAAAATTCGGTCGTGTATTTTATCTCTAACATGTTATAATTAATTATCTTGTAAAACCACCCCTCATAATACTTCAATTTGCATAATCATTCATCAGAATTCCATCATGTTGTCATGTCACTTAGCCAGTTTTAGGTTGTACAAATTTGATTCTTCATTACCGGTTAATGTTAATTGATATGATAGAATTTTTAGTGTGTTTGACCGTCAATGACAATATCTAATAAAAAATGTATCATTGCTTGTTTATCTTTCCCAATCAGGTGATCAAGTACAAATTGATACACTGAGATTCTTGGGGGAGACAATAGTGTGTGTTGGAATAATCGAAGGGTGTGTACTGAGAGGGGAGGGGTGAATCAGTACCCTTAAGTTTTTATCGATTAATCTTTAATACTCATTACTTGCATAATCGACCATTGTAGCTTCTCTACTTCATGCATGCAATATCATAGCATAAATATAAATGCATGTAAACAAACATTGAAACATTCATGAAACTCATATACTCATGACACAAGTATTTGATAATGCAGAAACCCTTGTTAGAAGGTAAAAAATGTGGCGGGGATGAAACCCACAAAGCTTCACTATTTGCAGAATGGAAGGTGCCTATTAGGGATACAAGTTGTGATCACTTCTAGTGATCTTATCCTGTTAGGAGTAAAATGTCAGACTTGTTAAGTCTACTCGGTTAAGAGATTTCAGCAACATAATGTATGTGTGCACTCGGTTAAGAGATTTACATAAAGACTGTTAAATCCACCTTCTTAAATAATTTTACTGCTTGCTACAATTGTTAGAGAGTAATAAAATATGTATGACCTGATAGATTGCAATCTTGGATTTTTGATTATAGATCCATGAAGTTCACAAAATATATGTATCACCTATAGTGTTAGATAATACCTCTGTTATGTTCAGTAGCCTTGAATGTAGTTCTTAATAACTGAATTCTTCTTTATCTTTCCTTCTGCATGAAAACCTTTGTCTGATCCATATATGTCCTTTGTGGCTACAATGATCATATTATTGATTGATTAATACATCTATATATACAAGATTTTGACATAATTAGGTTTCACGCTTTTCTTGAATAACTCTAGGATCAAAGGTTTACAACTTGACCTTGATCTCCTAGTTTGCATGAATACAATAATTTATACTAATTAAATCCACGATTTACAATTTTCTTGATCCATAAGAAACGATTATCCAACTAAGAAAATGTTGGAATAATGGAATGGTGTGTATTGAGAGAGGAGGAGTGAATTAGTACCCCTAAATTTTTTTATCAATTAACCCTTAGTACACTATTCTTGCATTATCGAACATATTTCTTTTCTACCTTATGCATGTAATATCAAATCATAAACTTAATTGCATGTAAACATTCATAGAAACATTCATGAAAATTAGTTACACATGAAACAAGAATTGGTAACACAGAAAACCCCTATTAGAAGGTAAAAATTGCGGTGGGGATGAAACCCACAAAGTTTCACTATCTGCAAAATGGAAGGTGTCGGTTAAGGCTACAAGTGTGATCACATCTGATGATCTCACCCTGTTAGGAGTAACATTTTAGGCTGGTTAGGTCTACTCTATTAATAAATTTTAAAAACACTGTTAAGTGTGCACTCGGTTAAGAGATTTATAAAAAGATTGTTAAGTCCACCTTCTTAAAGGATTTTTTCTATTTTCTACAATTATTAGAGAGTAGTGAAAAATACTTGTTGACCTGATAGTATGCAATCCTGAATTGCTGAATACAGATCCTTTAATTTCACAATGTATATGTATCACCTATAGTGATTGATTAATACCTCTGTTCTGCTCAGTAGCCTTGAATCTTGTTCTTCATAACTGAATTTTGTCTTTTGCGTCCTTCTCCATGAAACTCTTTGTCTAATCCATAGATGTCTATTGTGGCTACAATCATCATGTTTTGATTGATTACTACATCTATTTAAAAAATGTATTGACCTAATTAGGTTTCACGCTTTACAATAAAAACTCTATGATCAAAGATTTATAACTTGACCTTGATCTCCTAGTTTGTATGTTTATAATTAGTTAGACTAATTAAAATAATTACATATGCTTTACTTGTCCCTAAAGAAATGGTTTTAAAGCTAAGCATAAATCTAAATATAAAACTGAAGTCTTTTATCTGACGTGTAACCTAGATCCACATTTCTCATAAATAAAAATGTCTCTCGGTAGACTGGTGCTCGAGTTTCTCTGTAGTCTTTGCTCAGTGAAGTCTCTGAACTATTTGTCAATTTACTTTGTAAAATGTGTTGTCAGTTTACATTGTAAACTGTCTGTCTGTGATAGTGCATATCAGTGTTCTTTGATTTTGGTATTCACTTGCACTAACATTTTTGGTGACCATTACACTTGTCTATTTTTAGTGTCCTCTACACTTGATTGAATGTTGTCACTCGGTGATCATGTTACCGACAACCCAAAAATTATTTCTTTGTATACTAATAACAAATATGATCCTTTAGGATTATCAACAAAAATCTATTTTAAAGACTAAAGTGCTTTAGCTGACGTGTTGTTTGAGATCCTCTTTTTCTAGTGAAATTTTGTCTCTTAGTGTAGACTGGTGCTCGGTTGATATACTTCTCGGTTGATATACTGCTCGGTGTTCAAAATAATTAAGTTACCACTGCGCTTAGTGAATGTTATTGCTCAGTGAGTGTCGTCACTCAGTGATCATGACCGACCAAAACTGTCTACTTGTATACTAATAACAACTTCTAATCCTTTAAGGATTATCAATCTACCCCTTTGGCATTAGTATCAAAAAATGATATGTATAGTATATAATCAAAGTATGTTATAATTTTACAATAACTCATCCTATGTGCATGCCTCGGTATGTAGATACAATGTATGTACATGTTTCCCCCTTTTTTGAAAGTAATGACAAAGATGTTTAATTTATAGCTTGTAAAGAATGTGAGAATGACATTTCTTAATGGATTCCATCAGCTTTGTCCATTTCTCCTTTAAGTGTTCTAGGGTCATGTGCTCCAATGTGAGTTGAGTGTGCATGTCTTAGATGATTTCTGTTACTGACATCTCTGGGGTGGTAATTAGAGTCTTTTTCATAGTCATGTGTGTCATCAACAATGTGTGATTCGGTATTAATATGGCTTGTATCTCATTTAATTCATCTCTAATTTTTCTTTCTTGATTTTGTATTTCAAGTCTTAACCGTTTAGATTCAACTAGCTTTTCATAATGCAGTTGGAATGCATTTGGCTCGGTTGAAAGACTTTGTGCACTAGCTTTTAGATCTTCATTGAACTTAGCTATTTGTGCATCATGCCTAGTAGTGAAGTTCTCAATAGTGAAAAACATGGGAACTAAGGTAACTAATTATGAAATTACAGGTTCCAAAGTAGTTACTAGTTCAAAAATTTTCACCTTATTCTCTACCACTTCTTGGCTGATTTTATCTATTAACTTGTAGTGATACTTTTCTGGTGCTCTTTCTTCAATGACCTTCTCAACATCTACATTCTATTGTGTGATCACCTTGGTTAGAACTACAAGTTGATCAATGATGGGTGCATTTTGATCAATCTGTGTGTCCAAAACTACCTGTAATAGAATTTCCTTTGTTGTTTTTAGGAATTGAGTATTTATGTGTACCATTCTTAGCTTGTCCTGTTGTGCTTTCCTTTTGCATAGCTCCCCATATCTATTCAGTGAATTGGGATCAAGTGTTCTTGGATCAAAGTTGGGTATGTCTATGATCTCATCAAGTGTGATGGGTGGTTTATTTTTCTTGTTCTTGTTCTTCTTTGGAATGTTTCTTAATGTAGGGGAATGAGGTATGATAGCAAGAGCATTTTGTTGCTTAGTTTCTATCATTGATTTCTTGGGAGGTGTGATGCCTTGGCTAGGTTTCTTAGTCAATACTTGTTGGTTAGTTGTAGATGTCTCTACTTCAACCTTATCTTGACTTGTGTTATGCCCTGCATACCCGTCCCTACATTTTGTGTGCAAAATGTTGGGTCCCATTTTTTGCTTTTGGCTCTTGCCTTGTTTTATTTGTCCTCCTTGTTTTTCTTTGCTTTCTTCTCTGGTTTTTCCCTCCTGCGAGGTTTGTTTTCTTTCTATGTTTGTCTTTCGTGTCTCCGGGACCCGGTCCCGGAGTTTGTTGTTCTTTCCAGAGCTGGATTCTGGACTCCAGGATTCTCCACCACGATGTCTTCTCCTCGCGAGAAGATATGGTTGCATGGAATTCCTGAGCCTTCCAGAGGTTCACATGTTCTAGAGTTTGCGAAGGAAGAGGTAACTTTCTTTTACTTTGTGTATAGATAAAAATTACATGCCACTTTTACCGTTACCATGATTAAAACACTTGTGCATTCAGAGCAATTCTTAGGCGACTAAACTGCAATTAAGCTGCGAATTACTTTGTGCTTAGTGGGTTATTACCAGTTGATTTGAGGTACCTGTTCATGGTCATTTGAAGGTAGAACTTGTTATAGGAGTGCTCCTCGTATGTTGTTTCCCTACTCTTCCTCTGACTTCAAATTAGGTTCTCTGGCTCCTACCTTCATTCTTTCTAATTTTTGTTTCCACTTTGTTCTTCCTAGTTTTGTGGTTCCCGTTTCGTGCTTCACTTCTAGTTTGCCTACTGTTGGAGGGGTGGCTCTACCAGAGGGTTGTCAACCCTCTGCGCAGTTGTATATTAATGTTTATAATGTACCTTGTCTTAGGGTAGTTCATGTATATATGTAAATGTTTTTTAAACCTGTAAAAAGCTTTGTAAATGCTGTATATTGTGTGTATATTATGTATATTCATCTCAGCCTTTGGTCTTCTATGTTTTTTATGTACATATCTTGTGTATATCCCTCTGGTCTTGGGTCAAGCTCACTGTGCTTTTTGTCTGTGTTTTCCTAATTTGTGAGCTCACCTGTATGGCAGAATACCACCAGGTTGGGACTTGGCTCTTGGCTGGTTTCAACCATGGCGGTTTCCTCTCTCTGTCATTGAGTCAACCTTTATGGCACATTTATTTCCCATGCATGCATTTAAGATCCTCCAAGTGGCCTTTGTCTCTTGCACATTCGGACAGTTGGCGTCATCATCAGCATAATGCCTATTTATTGTGTGACCATGTGACACCCATGTAAGCATGAAAACTCATCTTCCGGTCATATCTCCCAATGGTTAGTATTCTAGACTCCAAACCCTACATCCTCAATCTACCTATATGTTACTTCCATCAGACATGCTAATATCCCTAGGCCTGGATAGTGATTGAATCCCTGAGTCTACATTCTATGCATATCTTTTCTAGATTTTTACATAAACTAACTTTTTAGGTGAAATACGAGGAGCGGTGGTAAGTTCTCCAAAGCCTGGAGTAATACTTTATCTTATGAAAATTCTGACGGTCTCCTTACCTTGCAGGTTCTTAACATTACACTTTCACTATGTCAAAAGCATCTACATCCTCTCCACCCGGGAGTCCAGATCTCCCCACCACGAAAGTCACCAGGGCAGCCATCAGGTCCAAGATTGAGAGGGCCTTAGAAAAACTTCCCCTTAGCATGAAATATTTGAAGGACAATACTGTTACAGGATCAAAGATTGAGTCCAAGGTGTAGTTGATTACCAACACCAGCGTCCGAATATGGTTAGAAATGTAGGCTGGTCAAAATGATGTTCATCTAACGAATGACTGGGGACCAGTTAGCAATCAACATTAGGGATTCTAGGATTCTGAAGGTTGATTGCTTCCCATATTTTGTGCAAGCCATAGAACTCATCCTCACCCACGTATCACACTACAATTCCTCTGTTCAGGCCGTCATGCTCGCCGCCCTGGTCCCAACCGGCTATCCCACGCCCATGGTGTCCCTTGATGCCACAACTTTTCAGGCAGGTTTGGGGATTCCCTAGTTTAACAAAGCGGCCATCGTCACCTGATCTGATGCTTTAGGGAAATTTCAATAGCTAGAGCTCATGGCCTGGCAATATTTGAGCAACAATTGGCTCAAGACCCCAAAGAAGGACTCCAAAAGAATGAAGCTGGAGATCCCCCGATCTAAATTTAAGGAAAGTATCCAAATGGGGATCATAGCATTATGCTAGATCTTTCAGCAACCCCATGCTCAGGAATTCTCAGGATGGATGTATTACTTCTTATTGGGCATCTCCACTGGCGAGCAATATTTTGATTGGGCTGCCATCATTTCAAACCATGCGGACTCTCAGTTCCTTTAGGTGGCCTGGACCTCTAAATTTTATATGACATCCTATGTTCTCTGGGCCCTAGCACAATAATGCCCATCACAAATATTCTGCTCACATCAGGTGTACTTGGGGTTGGCCCAGGTCAAAAGGGTCCCTGGGATTATTTCCTGCAAATCCAATGGGAGGCTAATTTCCTCAGCTTCTGCCAAGTCAACGATGCCTTCGTTTATTACAATCTTCTCACGCCTACCCAGGATGTTGAGTATCATATCTCTAAGGAGGCCATGGATTTGGTCAGAAGTTATGGCCACTATTATATCTAGTTCCAGCAACATACTTACATTCGGGTAATATACTTCTCTGGGAAACCTTATTTGTTGCCCAAACACTATGGGAACAAAATAATCCTTTTAGAATATTGCTGATAGATATTGGAGATACATGCCTTGTACACTATAAAGAAGGTGGTCAATGTTCCATTCGCAATCACTTGTGGGAATTACTCATGTAGTCTGGCTACAACTAAGGAGGCAGACAACGAGCTTAAAAGCTTGGGCATAACAAAATTCTATTTGGTGCGAAAGAACTTTGATTCGCTAGGCAAAATTGCAATGGCACTTCCCCGGGCATCAGAGCCCCACAGATTCCACATGGAGAACTTCTGAGAAGATTTCCAAGATGATGTTGAAGTTTAGAGCCAATATTTCATCTAGATGACAATGAGGATGATGTAGAGGCTAAAACTTTAGAAATTCTTGGATGACTTCTCGGACACCGGGTCCACAATAGACCCCCAGTACAAATAAAAGGGAGTAGACAATATGGCTCTCCCTCTGATAGATTGGAATTCCTAGGAGGGTTTGACTATTGAAAATATCACTTACAACATGGTTAAGTGTAGCCACAAGTATTTCAAGAAGGCATGCCCAGGGAGCACATGCAGAGTTGTCCCGACGGTGTGGGGCTCGACTCTAGGGGTTGGAACCTCTTCACAGGGAGAGGATAGGGGAAAAAAATCATGGGGACCTCATCACAAACCCCATCTGCGGCCCCCATAAAAGAGAAAATGCAACAAACGCTCGCGGTCTCCCAGCAGATGAAGGATAAATTGATCACACGATTAGCCACCCCGGTACTCATGGTCAGACCTATTCATCCTCCCTCTTCCCATTCGCTAGCAACATTAATGGTCCAAGCAATAGGGATGGGAGAGGAAGAGGAGCAGGAAGCTATATTGGATGCAGGGCCCCCTTTGGTAACCAGGAGAAAGAAAAAGAAAACTAACTCTCAACCAAGGGCAAAGCTAGAACTTTGGATGCCAAGCATCCAAGAAGTAAAAATTGTTTCTTCCAACTACCCGGAGCCAGATAAAGAGCCTTAGGATATCACAAAAATCTCCCCTCCCCATGACGCATTTGATGATTTATTTACAACTGATGAATCTGGGAAATTGCAGGGGGATATCTTAAAGGCAGTGGAAGAAATTGCCGCACAGGACAAACTCCCAGAGCAGGATCCTGCACAAGAGCAGGGAGACCATGCAGAGGAAGGAAAAGAATAGGGGTAGGTGGATATTTCCAAAGTCCCAGAAGTATAGTTTGCAAGGATTGAGGAAGGTAGGCAGAAACAGGATGAACAAATGGCATCGGTTGGGGAAATCGGACCTACAGGAACAACCATGACCCTAACTGTCGTGCTCCAAATGCCACTTCCAAAGGTAACATTTAGGGAGGTGATTACAGTAGCCCAAATGCTAAATCTTGACCTGACACCTCCCCCACCTCTAAAGAATACACCAGTTGAAGAGAGCATCCCAGCAATAGAGGCTGATGAATAGTAGCAGGATGAGAGGAACCCCGAGGAAACAAATGATGATCCTAACATTGTCTGTTAGAATAGTCCCAAAGGATAACTAAGGGGGGGGGGTGAATAAGTTATCAAATAATTTAATTCTTTTCTTTTATTAACTCTAGAATACAATAAAGTAAATGCACATTCAGATAACACAATAGACAACACCATAATTTGGTTATTGGGAAACCATATGGTAAAAAACCCCGGTGGGCATTAACACCCACAATGAACTATACTTGTTTATAGTAATCCCTATTAGAAGATCTTGCAACCCTGGTAGGAGTTGTTCTTTACAATGAAATAAGTATAGTGACCCAGTTAAGGGTCTGACCCTATTAGGAGTCATTTACAAATAACACGGTTAAGGGTGAGGACTCACTGTCCAAAAGCTTACTGCTTCAATCGTGAAGGCTACAACCTTCTGTAGAATAGATATACACTATATCTAATGATGAACTATAGAGTAGACCTACTGTCTTGATCAATTCCAATGTATTGTAATCTTCCACTGCTTCTTCACATAGATCCTTTATGAATGAAATACATCTGATATTCTACTCTGCTCTTTTCCTATATCTTTTCTTATCATTCACACTTAGCATTTCACAAATGAATTGCTATAAGTATCTTACACAAAGTATGAGATCATGGGACCTGTTAGAAAACTCTTCATAACATCCTTGTTGGCTTTACCAATCACGCAAGCATAATTACAACCGCGCAATATAAACTGAATAGACATGACGCTTCACTAAGTCAACCTCACCAAATTAACTCTTACTTTGTAATCTTGTTGAAACACGTTTCACGCCTTTAGATAATTGTCTTCAAATCATAACTAAAATTGAATATACACATGCATATCCTGAAGATAGGCACAACTCAAGAACCAATGCAATACATCGACTTTGTACAGACAAACTCCAGAAACTGTAATTGCCATAAACAAAATTGCACAACATAACTGAAACTTCATATCTGAGTCTACGTGTATGAACAAAAAATAAACATGTCTACAATATGAATATAACCATGCAAGGCTTTATATCATCATTCTGATAAGTACATACAGATCACTGTTGTATATTATATGTTGTCATTAATGACAAACATACAATCAACTAGCTGCCAGAAGTAAATCTCCAACATTGTCAAGGATATAGACACCAGGGAAACTGATACAAGCACCACTAGAGTAAGTACTACCAGTGAACCTAAAGATATAGGGAAGGAGCCAGGAATAGCTCAAACTATCAAAGGGGCACAGTAGAACCCCGGGGAGAAATCACTGGAATAGACTCTGGCTGTGAAGCCACCCTTACCTCCACAATGGTTGGTGGAGTCTCACAAGAGAAAGGCCCTGGAG
Organism: Thuja plicata; assembly: GCA_018584345.1. Classification (NCBI taxonomy): domain Eukaryota; kingdom Viridiplantae; phylum Streptophyta; class Pinopsida; order Cupressales; family Cupressaceae; genus Thuja; species Thuja plicata. The sequence continues at coordinate 935,286 of MU225970.1, read as the reverse complement.
ATGACCCCTAAGGCCCATCTCTCCTTAGCTGAGATGATGGCACAAATGAAAAACCCTCCCAAGACTAAGAAAGCCCATACAGTCCATACTCTTCGGACTGGGCCAGTGGAGAAATAGTTGCGGTAATTGTGACACCTTCCCCAGATGTAGACAAAGCAACAACTAAGGCCAATGAGTATTCAATCACTGAGGTATCACTAGAGAAGAGAGGGAAACAGGGTGAAGTTGACCCATTGAAATAAGAAACCAAGGTGGTCGAGGCTCATTATGAAAAGGAGGCCCAAAAATTTAGGGTAGAAAAGGAAAAGAATGCAAATCTCATGGGGTTGTTGATGGAGCTTGCACGTCCTCTTACTACCATTCCTCTGAGTGCCTCCACATCTGAAGCACCACTCCCTCAGAGTGACATAGATTCACTAAGGGTGATGAAAATAAAATCCCAAGCAGTTGATGAGTGGGTCATAGAACAAGTGGGAAACATCCACACTCCCAAACTTGTATGTGGCCAACAGTATTCTACATCAGGCTGAAACTACTATCTCCATCTAGGAGGGAGACAATAAAAACTACAAGGCATGGAAGGCTGAGATGGAAGAGCTCATCGACATCAGAGAAGAAATTGTCTCTGAAGCTGGAATTCTAGGAGAGGAATCTTTTGACTTTGTCCAGACCCAACACTCCAGACTTGACCTCACATTGGGGATAATCAAGCAACTGGTAGGGGAGATGCATGACAAAGTCCAAGAAGTTCAATATTCTTTCAATTTATACAAGTCATTCATCTCAAAGTTCTCCGGAGCTAACCCCTTTAGCACTGAAACATGCACTCCAGAGGAATATGTCCTGGGAAAGTTTGACAAGCTGATGGAGTCTCAGTATGAATCCCCAGAGGGAATGGATGGAGAAAAAATGGCAAGGCTCATGCACATGGTGCTTCAAAGTCATGACGTGGCCAAGATTGCCGTGGAATTTAAGGCAAATATTCCAAATTTGGAAGAGAAAGTGGAGGCGGCCAAGTACCGATGAGCTGACCTTAAGGACATAGATGAGGATGGGATCGATCGGCTCCTACAGACCTTCAATGATACTAAGGAGCAATAAATCCCTCTAGACTCCAGAGATGGTCCTCAAGAGATGTATTTGTGTATTCATTCATTCTTTTAGAACACAAGTTCCCAAATCCCAAAATTTTGGATCCCACATTTTTGTATTCTTTAAGTGACCCATGTCTCAGTTCCCAAGGCTGACCGGTCACTTTCAAGGTAGTTAATAAAGGTTGTCAGAAGGTAGGTAACTACAACAAGGCACGTCAGCTCAACAAGAGGGATCTAACATTTGGTCTTCCCAAGGCGTCACTCTAATGTAACACCTTGCACATTGGAGACAGTGGGGCACCCTCCCATTTATGAGGCATGTAGCCTTGATCCCCGAGGGATCGGATTTCTTCTCTTTTCCTCTAGGCCCTCTTCTCGAGGCTAATTCTTCCACTCCTCTTTTCTTGTCTTATTCTTCTGACATGTCAGACCTTTTCCATCTTGAGGTCTTTTGTAGTGTGGCATAGGTAGTACCAGCCATCAGAAATAGTATAATATTATAAAGTGTAAAATAAATTAGGTTAAGTTTTAGGTCAAATATTATGTATAAATAATAAGTTTGACCTCATTAGAAGGGTCGGAGAAATTGATGATTTTGCAGTCTATAGCTAATAGTGATTTGGTTTTCTCAGTTCTTGGTTGCGGATCTCAATGCTCCTTTGTTTCTAAGATTTTAGTAGTTAAATGCTCCCTTGGAGCCGCCATTGTAACACACACCAGTGCTTGCTAGAGATATGTTAATGAAGAAGGAAGGGTTCTATCAATGAAGTTGTTAGCATTATGATCTCTGGGTTAATGGTATTTTATGCTTTATGTTCTTATGTCCTTTGCTCTAATACTTTTAGTAGATTAATGACCTCCTTTTCCTTTGCCATTGATTAAATATGAACTTATGGTTATGTATTTCTTCAGTATTTAGTGTAGTGTGTTAGAGCACTGTTGATCTTTTGAATGTTCAGTATAACTATAGGTAGATAGAATATTTCTAGCTTTGTAATATCTTTTGAAGTTTATTTGGTTAAGTTAAGGAACACTTGAAGGAAACCTCACTCACTTAAATCCCTAGAGAAGACGAGCTAAGATAACCATCTATCCCCCCAAAACAAAATAGTCACATTTCCCAACTAAGCTCCCACACTGTCGAGACCCAACTCTCACATGCTTGAAGTCCCAAGGAATCTCATTTCCCCAGACAACCTTTATAGGTGAAGTTGGCTGGTGACCCAGTACTTGGTGACAACTTACATCTGTTGGTGGACCCAGTTACAAAGACCTAAAAATAGAAACTAGTGCTAGAGGGAGGGCATGAACTCTTCCCCCTCTAAGGATTTAGATTTTACACCGCCTGAAGGTTCCCCAAGCCATAGTTTTAGGAGTCAAGCCTTTAGTGGAATTGGGTCATTTTCACCAGCAAGATTCAAAAGAGACCTTAGATCAACTCCCAATCCCAGAAGGTTTTTCAAACTCGAGCCTCCCACTTGAAAGAAATAGACACTGAAAGCTAAGCCAGCCACCAATGTCTAGGGATCTAGCACACCCTAGAATACCCAAGTCCCCTAGATGACCCCAGGAATTAATGATCAACCTAGTCAGAATCTAACACCCCTGATGGAAACATATTTTGGAAATACTTGATCCCCGATGGGAACCTTTTTGGGTGCAACCTATGATCTACCTTCGCACCCAAAAAATATTTTTCCCTGATATGAGCACTTAGGCTCGCGAACCGTAGAAGAGCATCTTTAGGCATATAAAGATGCCATGAACTGACACCGAATCCAACATCAAGACATTGTGACCCAGATGTTCCCTCTATCCCTGGGACAAAACAAATTGAACTGGTACCTTAACCTTCCTACCAATTCCATCAACAGTCAGCACGACATGGAGGATGCCTTCCTGGCTGCCTTCCATGTACACATGGACCCAGTGTGGTCCCACAGCTAGTTCATCTCTATCAAGAAGGAACTGAATGAGCCCCTTGTAGCATTCAACCATCGGTTCCAACATGCCTTGAAATAGTGCATAGGCCCCTTCATCCCATCCATGGATGTAACTATCTAGACCTATCTCAACGCGATGGAACCCTTCATTGTGACTTTCCTTTAGAGAACTATTGCCCTCGACAACCGTGATACTTTGGCAAAGGTCTAAAACCTAGCCTTGGAATTGTCCTGTGGCCTTAACAAATCCCTGGGAGGGATTGGGCAGAGCATGCCATTCAACATGTTACCCAATGGAACTTCCTATGCCAGAGGGTATAACCCCAATTAGCCAATGGGCACCCCCATGATGGCCATGAATCCCCCAGTACCGCCAATGGACCAGCAGGCCCAGTACGTATATCCATCTCAAGCCCAGACAACACCGGGTTTGGAATATTTTCCTTGGAATCAACCGCAAAAAATGCAACAACCATAGACACAACCACTAGGAGTGCCTTTCTTTTATTCATCTGCAGCTGGAGGACTGCCGCCTTTGACTCTGGCGAATGCTACCACTTTCCCAGGAAACCAACAACAATAACTGTCACACTTTGATGTGAATACCCAGTTGACTACCGAGGTTGAATCCCTATGGAAAATACTGTCTACACTGACTGTGGACATGGGTCAGCTGAAGGCGGGGTCCTTTGCACCCCACAACACTAATTCCCAGAGAGGGAATATTTTCTTTGGCCAATGAAACAACAATGCCAGAGGGAGAAATTACAATAATGGGCCTCGACCTAACCAACAAAAATGGAACAACAACACTAATACTAGAGGTCCTCCTCTGAACTAAAACACCAATCAGGGTGGCACTGGACCTTCCCATTTCACACCAATCACAGACTTCTAGCCCATGACCAACTGGTGTAGATTGCATGACACAGGCTCCCACAATGAGGTAAACTGTGCCACACTGGAGAAAGTCATCATGATTTCCTAGCTGGACAGACAACAAGCTTCTAGTCCTACTCCCCAGAACCTTGTGTGTAAGATCCCACTCACGGTGCATTCACCTGTGAGACCATCTTCTTTGGAACAGGCAGAAAAGATGAAGAGGAATCTGAACTACAAGGGTTCTTTGATGAATCTATTCCAGCCTTCTAGGCTAGTGCCTTCACCAAACTGCGGACTCCCTACAACACTCGGAGTCAGGATGGTAAAGGACCAGTTTACACACCTACACCTCCTAAAGATACTCCTCCCAGGGACAACATGACTGATCGTTCTATCCCTCCAAAATGCCCCGGATCTAACCAAGCTAAGGACCCGACTGAGGGAAGCCACCAATTCCTGAGAGGAAGGTTCAACATCACGAAGGCGTTAGAACAAACCACCACCTCCATGACCCTGATGGAGGTTTCGCTGAACTGTCTAGAGCAGAAGAAATCTCTTTTGAATCTCTTGGGAAACTTGAAAGCTGTTAGTCACCCACCCAAGACTGTCTCTTTTGAGGATGCCAACGCGGCTGTCTTCTATGGAAATACTAAAGATCCTCCCTTCCTACTAGGCTTGAATATACAAGGGAAAAACATACATAATTTCCTAGTAGATTTTAGCGCTTTGGGAAACATTATGCCTTTATCTATATGCTAGAAGCTTAGATTTCTCCCCACCCCGTCTAATGGTGCAGTAATCTAGCTGGATAAAACTACTGTAAAAATGGCGGCAAATTGAAGAAAATCTAGATTCAACTCATCCAAGACCCCAGAATAGCCAGCATAATCGACATCCAAGTGGTGGACATCCCAGAGACCTACAGGATGTTGCTAAATTAGAATTGGTCCAAGTCCCTGAACAAATATTTCTCAAGCAACTTTTCCCACTTATGGCTCCCCTGGGAAGGAGAATCTAACTTGATCTGGGTTGAAAGTGAGCCCCAGATGAAATAAGCCCTCACCAAATTCAAGAGGGTGAATGAGATCCTCTTCTCTAAGACTTCCCTTGGGGTGTACCAACCCCTTGAGATCTTAACATTTGATTTCACCCCCAGGGAGGATCTCATAGTTCTACAGAGAACCCAGGACCTGGAAGAAAAATTGAGGGTTGAGGTTGACTCTCAGGGTGCCGCAGCGACCCCCACCACACTCTTGTCTAGCACTTGGTGCCGGGTCCACTACCAGAAACACTCAGAGCTAGAGTGTGAGCCTTGCCTTACTACTACTACCTGACACATTGATGCCCTCTAGAGAGATAAATATACGACCGATTCCTCGAAACCTAGTACTTCTGTTGGCGGTGCCTCTTTGGCGCTATGTGTCTAGGAATCCCAACCAGAAATATCTCTGGAGGAAAACCTCACCTGCATACCATCAGTGCCAGAGGAAACTCCTCCCAAACCTCCCAAAAATAAACTAAAGACCACTTCATCTTCCCAGCCCCAGATAACAAACGATGACTTGTGGACCCTTAAGTTAGATGGGTCCTGATCCAAACAAGGTTATGGGGTCAGAGTGGAATTGATCAACCCATGGGGGAAATCCTTCCTCGCATCCTACAAGCTGCAATTCAACTACATGAATAACATCACAGAGTATGAGGCTTTGGTCCTTGGACTCCTATTTGTGCTAAGGAAAGGAATCACTCACCTCTGGGCCCTGGGTGATTCAGAGTTGATTTTTAAACAAGTCCAGAGTCAATACACTTGTCACGATAAGAGGCTAGCTGCATACCACAACCAAGCATGGAGCCTTATTAAATATTTTTATGCCTTTGGCATTGATCTTATCCCCCAAAGATGGAATTATTTCCTAGATGCCCTTGTCATTTCTGCTAGCACACTTGAGCCAATGGCTGGCTCGCGACTCTGAAGATTTTCTGTTGAAATGATCCCCACCCCATCCATTCCAGACAATGTCACCCATTTTTAGGTCTTTGAGGATGATCAGTTTATCCTAGCCTTTATGGCCAATGTCGGTGTCTTTGAAGATCAGATAGTGGAAGAAAGAGATGATGATGATACTGGATAGGGTGACGGAGATGATGGGATCATGGACTTACCAACCAACACCATCCCAAAGGGGATGGTCGCACTTGAATGAATCTTTGACTCAGACCCTTGGGGACAGGAAAATATATTATCCTCCTCTGAGGGAGGAAAATTTGAGAAAGTGAACATCGGCCAGCCCGGTGAAGAGAAAATGATACACGTTGGCACCTCTTGCTCCCTTGAGGAAAAGGAGAAGACTCTCGGGGTTCTTCAAGTATACATAGATGTAATCACATGGGGGTATGAGGACTTGAAAACCTATGATACATCCATGATGACTCATACTATCCCACTCAAACCTGATGCTAAGCCTTTCCAGAAAAAGCAATGAACAGTCAACCCACTGATTGAGCCTCTGATTTATCAGGAGGTCCAAAAACTACTATCAGCCTGGATAATCTTTCCAATCTGACACACTACGTGGGTTTCCAATCTTGTCCCTATGAGGAAGAAAAGTGGCGAGATCTACCTTTGCATGGATTTATAAAATTTGAAGAAGGCCTCCAAGAAAGGCAATCACCCTCTCCCCTCGCTGGATGAGGTATTACAAATCATGAACAGATCACAAATGATGTCTTTCTTGGATGGGTACTCCGGGTATAACCAAGTCATGCTTAAGTACGAGGATAGAGACAAAACAACATTTACCAATAAGTGGGGAACATTTTCCTATCAGAGAATGCGCTTTGGTATAATCAATGTAGGGGCCACATTTCAAAAGGTTATGGACATCACATTTAAAGGCCTTGTGAACCAGTGCATAATCATCTACATAGATGATTTGACCATCCTTTCTTGGGACAAGCATGATCATTCCGCCCACCTCACCTAGATTTTTGAGAGATGTCGCTGATATGGAATATCCCTCAACCCTAAGAAATGCATATTCAGGGTCACTGAAGGGAAATTTCTAGGGAATATTGTCTCTAAGAAGGGTATATCCATTGACCCTAAGAAAGTTGAAGCACTGCTAAACCTACAAATGCTTGGCAGCAAGAAAGAAATGAGGTCTTTCTTTGGAAAGATCAACTTTGTCCAGCGATTCATCACTGGATTCGTTAAGATTGTAAGGCCACTCAATGAGATGATGAAGAAAGATACCAAAATTGAGTGGAGCCCTGAAGCAAAGCAGACATTCACCCAGATTAAGAAAATGACAATGGAGGCACTAGTTCTGGCTAGTCCGAATTACTCCCTCCCTTTCTATATTTATTCTTTTGCTTCACCGCATTCTACTATGGCAATTTTGAGCCAAAAGGTCAAAGGGGAAGAATGACCAATAGCTTTCATGAGCTCCCCCTTTAAAAATGTCAAAGTTTGATATTCACCTTTGGAAAAATAGGCCTTTTCTCTCATTTGCGCCGTGAAGAAATTCTGACATTATATTCTCCGTAGCAAAGTGCATGCTATCATCCTGGACCAGGTAGTGAAATCCTCTAGGAATATGATTTGGAAATGCAACCCATGAAGATAGTCTGAGGCTAGGGACTATGTAGAGTGATGGCAGAAGAAACTCCACACATCAAATGTCAGACATAAACGATGGAGTCCATCACTCAAGACCCATGGTACACAAACTTGGTGTACTTATTGTTGAATAACCGATGCCTGAAGGGATTGCATCCAAACAAGCTTTGTGCCTTGCGGTTGAAAAGCGCACACTTCATGATAAAAAATGTCACACTTTTCTACAAAAATTATGAGGGTGTGTACCTCTAGTGCATTGATAGGGTTCAAGCTGCAAGGATAATCAAAGAATTCCCTGGGTAGTTTGGAACTGGGCATGGCTCAGATGACGCCACTGCCCATCAGATCCTTTGGGCTAGATACTATTGGCTCTATATCTTTAAAGATGTCTACACTCACATCAAGAAGTGCCATACTTGCCAAGCTACAACACATCGTGAGCGGAACCTGGCTATGCCTTTGCAACTGGTCTTTGAAGCTAGACCCTTTGCCCAATGGGTATTTGACTTTATCAGGAAAATCAACCCCAACTTGTCTGCCAACTACCGGTACATCCTAACCACTACTGATTACTGCACCTGGTGGTCTGAAGCAATACCGTGTAAAAATAACATGGCAGATGTAGTCATAAAATTCTTGGAAGAAAACATCGTCACAAGACTTGGAATGCCCTTTTGCTATAGTATGTGACAATGGTCCAACATTTTCTTTGGCACAATTACTTGAATGGACCTATGACAGGAAGATCACTCTGAAGTTCTCTAGCAACTATTACCCCCAGGGGAACGGTGTAGCTGAGTCAACCAACAAAAATTTATTTCAAGTGATCAAACATCTATTAGAACAGAATCCTCGGGACTGGCACCAAAAGCTGAGATTTGCCCTCTGGGTAGTTTGTATTCAAATTAAGGCAGCCCTAGGGACATACCCATTCCAATTGGTTCATGGCCAGAACCCAGTATTCCCCATTAACCTACAAATCCTAGTTTTACAGTTCATGCAGGAATTTAGCAAATAGGACAACATCGTGGAGGTTCGGATCCTAAATCTGGTGCGGATGGAAGAACAAAGAGACGCCACCCTTGAACATTTTGTGCATCACCAAGCAGTAGTGAAATGATGGTTTGAACGAAGAGCCCAGTATAAGGCCTTTCAGATTTTAAACTTGGTCCTTTTGTGGGATAAGGCCCAACAAAAGAAAGGAAAGCACACCAAATTCTAACGGCTCTGGCTCAGACCATACCTGATCTCAGAGATCTGCGGGGCAAATACCTATCACCTCAGTACCATGACTGGAGAAACTATTCCATTTCCCATCAATGGATAGTTTCTCAAGCATTATTTTGAATGAGGTAGGTTTGTCTAGAGTTGTACTATATGTAAATCTTCTTGCTTGTAAATATTTCCTTCCCGGTGCTCCATTTGGGGTGCCTTGTCTTGTAAATAGTTTTGTTGGCTGTCCCCCAGGACCACCCCTTTTCTTTTTGTTTTGCTTTCATCTTTTTTTTTTCTTTTCTGGGTTTCCAGTGTTTTTCTCCCTCTTTTGTAGGCTGGTATGCTTTGCATAACATCTAGTCTCCGGAATGGTACCTTTGGCATTGTGATGAACTTGGAATCTATTGTTAGCATGGTGGAATTGGTTTGCACTCCAAAGTCATTTTGTAAGTAGGGTAACAAGCTATGAGTAATCTTCATCGGATTCATCCCTGGAAATCTGGAAATTAGTTAAATCAAAATCAAAAGGAACAAGTAATTGGACACACCGAGAGTAGATTGGTCGCACTAGTTTGTTGGCCCAAGTCTGAAAACTTTTAAAATTCTCCCCGGGTCCAGAGTTTTTCTTCCCTATTTAGAAAATTGAAGTGGATGGAAGGGTGAAAGAAGTAAGACCATTAAAATTAGCTAAGCTTAAGCTTAATGGTGAAAGGAGTACCGCCCTCCCATCCAAAAAAGAATAAAATGACAAAGAAATGAATGGAAAAACTCCAGTATTTGGGGTAAACGAGAAAATTTGATGACTTAAGATTGATACATTTAGTGCCTCTTCTCTGCTTCTCCCAGAGGTCATCAGCTTGATTTTCTTTCAAAGCACACACTTCACAATTTACAAAAGACCAAGGAGTGAATAATGTATGGGCTAGATTTTTCTCAAACGCTTCGCATCTTACAAGAAGAATGCTCCAAGTCATGATTGATTCTGGTTTTGCTAACAAGAGATTCTACGGTTCTCAAATGCACTAAATCATTCATCCCAGATAGTCACCATTTGTTATGCCTTGCATACCCATCCCTACATTTTGTGTGCAAAATGTTGGGTCCCGTTTTTCGCTTTTGGCTCTTGCCTTGTTTTCTTTGTCCTCTTTGTTTTTCTTTGCTTTCTTCTCCAATTTTTCCCTCCTACGAGGTTTTTTTTCTTTCTATGTTTGTCTTTCATGTCTCCAAGACCTAGTCCCAGAGTTTGTTGTTCTTTCTAGAGTCAAATTTTAGACTCTAGGATTCTCCGACACCATGTCTTCTCCTTGTGAGAAGATATGGTTGCATGGAATTCCAGGACCCAAAGTATGGAGGTTCGCCTATTTTGGAGTTTGTGGAGGAAGAGTTAACTTGCTTTTACCTTGCGTATAAATAGAAATTACATGCCACTTTTACAGTTACCACGATTAAAACACTTGTGCATTCAGAGTGATTCTTAGGCGACTAAACTGTAATTAAGCTGGGAATTACTTTGTGCTTAGTGGGTTATTACCAGTCGATTTGAGGTACCTGTTTATGGTCATTTGAAGGTAGAACTTGTTATAGGAGTGCTCTTGGTATTCTCTTTCCCTGCTCTTCCTCAAACTTCCAGGTAGGTTCTCTGGTTCCTGCCTTCGTTCTTTCTAGTTTTTGTTTCTGCTTTGTTCTTCTTGGTTTTGCGGTTCCCGTTGCGCTCTTCACTTCTAGTTTTCCTCCCGTTGGTGGGTTGGCTCTGCCACAGGGTTGTCTACCCTCTGAATAGTTGTAGATTAATGTTTATAATGTACCTTGTCTTAAGGTAGTTCATGTATATATGTAAATGTTATTTAAATTTGTAAAAAGATTTGTAAATGCTGTATATTTTGTATATATTATGTATATTCATCTCAGCCTTTAGCCCTCTATGTTTTTATGTACATATCTTGTGTATATCCCTCCAATCTTGGGTTGACCTCACCATGCTTTTTGTCTGTGTTGTCCTAATTTGTGAGCTCACTTGTATGGAAGAATATCACCTGGTTGGAACTTGGCTCTTGGCTAGTTTTAACCATGGCAGTTTCATCTCTCTGCTATTGAGTCAACCTTTATGGCGCATTTATTTCCCATACACACATTTAAGATCTGCCAAGTGGATTTCATCTCTCGCATGTTCAGATAGTTGGTGCCATCATCACCATAACACCTATTTATTGTGTGACCATGTGACACCCACGTAAGCATGACAACTCATCTTCCAGTCACGTCTCCCAATGGTTAGTATTCCATAATCTGGGTGATACGTCCTCAATATGCCTATATCTTACTTCCATCAGACATGCTAATATCCCTGGGCCTGGATAGTGATTGAATCCTTGAGTCTACATTCTATGCATATATTTTCTGGATTTTGACGTAAAATAACTTTTCAGGTGAAATACGAGAAGTGGTAAGTTCTCTGAAGCCTGGAGTAATACTTTATCTTATGAAAATTCTAATGGTCACCTTACCTTGTAGTTTCTTAACATTACACTTACACTATGTAGGAAGCATCTACATCCTCTCCACTCGGGAGTCCAGATCTCCCCACCACAACAGTCACCAGGGCAGCCATCCGGTCCAAGATTGAGAGGGCCTTGGAAAAACTTCCCCTTAGCATGAAATATTTGAAGGAAAATATTGTTACAGGATCAAAGATCGAGTCCAAGGTGTAGTTGATTACCGACACCAGCGTCAGAATGTGGTCAGAAATGCAGGCCCTAGTCAAAATGATGTTCATCCAATGAACGGTCGGGGACCAGTTAGAAATCAACATTGGGGATTCTGGGATTCTGAAGGCTACTTGCTTCCCATGTTTTGTGCAAGGCCCGAAACTCATCCTCACCCTCGTAGCACACTACAATTCCATCATCTGAGCCATCATGCTTGTCGCCCTGGTCCCAACCAGATATCCCATGCCCATGGTGTCCCTTGATGCCACAACTTTTTGGGCAGGTTTGGGGATCCCCTAGTTTAACGAAGTGGCTGTCATCACCCAATCTGATGCTTTAGGGAAATTTTAGTAGCTGGAGCTCATGGGCCGACAATATTTGAACAACAATTGGCTCAAGACCCCAAAGAAGGACTCCAAAAGAATGAAGCTGGAGATCCCCCGATCTGAATTTAAGGAAAGTATCCAAATGGGGATCATAGCATTATGCCAGATCTTTAGGAAACCCCATGATCAAGAATTCTTAGGATGGATGTATTACTTCCTATTGGGCATCTCCACCGACGAGCAATATTTTTATTGGGCCGCCATCATTTCAAACCATGTGGACTCTTAGTTCCTTCAGGTGGCCTGGACCTCCAAATTTTATATGATGTCCTATGTTCTCTAGGCCCTAGCACAACAATGCCATGTCACAAATAGGCTTCTCACATCAGGTGTACTTGGGGTCGGCCTAGGTCAAAAGGCTCCCTGGGATTATTTCCTGCAAATCCAATGGGAGGCTAGTTTCCTCAGCTTCTATCGAGTTAACGATGCCTTCATCTATTACAATCTTCTCACACCTACCCAGGACGTTGGGTACCATCTCTCTAAGGAGGCCATAGATTTGGTCATAAGTTATGGCCACTATTATATCTAGTTCTAGCAGCATACTTACATTCGGGTAATCGGCTTCTCCGGGAAACCTTATTTGTTGCCCAAACACTATGGGAAAAAAATAATCCTTTTAGAATATTTCTAATAGATGTTGGAGCTATACACCTTATATAATATAAATAAGGTGGTCAATGTTCCATTCCCAATCACTTGTGGGAATTACTCGTGTAGTCTAGCCGCAGCCAAGGATGCGAACAATGAGCTTAAAAGCTTGGGCCTAATAGAATTCTATCTGGCGTGGAAGAACTTTGATTTGCTAGGCAAAATTGCAATGACACTTCCCCAGGCATTAGAGCCCCATAGATTCCACATGGAGGACTTCTGGGAAGATTTCCAGGATGATGTTGAAGTCCAGAGCTGGCATTTCTTCTGGATGACAATGGGGATGATGTAGAGGCTGAAACTTCAGAAATTCTAGATGACTTCTCGGATGCCAGGTCCACAATAGACCCCCATTACAAAGAAAAGGGAGTAGACAAGATGAATCTCCCTCTAATAGATTGGAATGCCTAGGAGGGGATAACTATTGAAGATATCACTTACAACTTGGTCGAGTTTAGCTACAAGTATTTCAAGAAGGCATGCCTGGGGAGCACACGCAGAGTTGGCCCAACGGTGCGGGGCCTGTATCCTGGGGCTGGAACCTCTTCACAGGGAGAGGATAGGGGAAAAATAATCATGGGGACCTTGTCACAAACCCCATCTGCTGCCCCCATAAAAGAGAAAATGCAACAAACACTGGCGGTCTCCCAGCAGATGAAGGATAAACTAATCACATGATTAGCCACCCTGGTACTCATGGCCAGACCTGTTTTTCCTCCCTCTTCCCCTTCACTGGTAGCATTGATGGTCTAAGTGATAGGGATGGGAGCAGAAGAGGAGCAGGAAACTATATTGGATGTAGGGCCCACTTTGGTAACCAGGAGAAAGAAAAGAAAACTGACTCTCAACCAAGGGTGGAGCCAGAACTTGGGATGCCAAGAATCCAAGAAGTACAAATTATTTCTTCCAACTCCCTAGAGCTAGATAAAGAGCCTCAGGATATCCCAGAAAGCTTCCCTCCCCATGACGCATTTGATGATTTATTTACAACTGATGAATTTGGGAGCTTGCAGGGGGATATCTTGAAGGCAACAAAAGAAATTGCCGCACGGGAAAAACTCTTGGAGTAGGAGCCTGCACAAGAGTAGGGATCCTAGGTAGAGGAAGGAAAAGAATAGGGGTAGGTGGATATCGCCAAAGTCCTAGAAGTACAGGTTGCAGGGACTGAGGAAGGCAAGCAGAAATAGGATGAGAAAATGGCATCAGTTGGAGAAACTGAACCTACAGGAACAACCATGACCCCAACTATTGTGCTCCAAATTCCACTTCCAAAGGTAACATTTGGGGAGGTGATTACAGCGGCCCAAACACTAAATCTTGGCCCGACACCTCCCCAACCTCAAGAGAATACATTGGTTGAAGAGAGCATCCCAGCAACAGAGGCTGATGAACATCAGTAGGATGAGAGGAACCCTGAGGAAACAAATGATGATCCTAACATTGTCAAGGATATAGACACCGGGGTAGCTGATATAAGCAGCACCGGAGTAAGTACCACCGATGAACCCAAATATACGTGGAAGGAACCAGGAGTTGCTCAAACTGTCAAAGTGGCGCAATAAGACCCCAGGGAGAAATCATAGGAAGAGACTCTGGCTATGAAGCCACCCTTACCTCTGCAATGGTTGGTGGAGTCTCGCAAGAGAAAGGCCCCAACGATGACCCCTAAGGCCCATCTCTCCTTAGCCAAGATGATGGTGCAAATGCAAAACCCTCCCAGGACTAAGAAAGCCTGGATAGTCCATACTCTTCAGACTGGGCCGAGTAGAGTAACATTTGCAGTAATTGCAACACCTTCCCCAGATGTAGATGAAGCAATAGCTAAGGTCGATGAGTATTTGATCACTGAGGTAGCACTAGGGAAGAGAGGGAAACAGGGTGAACTTGACCTATTGAAAGAAGCAACCAGGGTGATGGAGGCTCATTATGAAAAGGAGGCCCATAAATTTAGGGAAGAAAAGGAAAATAGTGCAAATCTCATGGGGTTGCTGATGAAGCTCACATAGCCTGTTACTACCATTCCTCCAGGTGCCTCCACATCCAAAGAACCTCTCCCTTAGAGCGACATAGATTCACTAAGGGAAATGAAAAGAAAAGCCCAGGCAGTTCATGAGTGGGTCATAGAACAAGTGGGAAATGTTTGGCATTTCATAACATCCACACTCCCAGACTTGTACGTGGCCAGCAGTATTCTACATCGGGCCCAAATGGCTATCTCCCTCTGGGAGGGAGACATTGAAAACTATGAGGCATGGAAGGCCGAAATGGAAGAGATCATTGGCATTAGAGAAGAAATTGTCTCCAAAGCCAAAATTCTAGTAGAGGAGTCTTTTGACTTTGTCCGGACCCAACACTCCAGACTTGACCTCACATTGGGGATAATCAAGCAACTAGTAGGGGAGATGCATGATAAAGTCCAAGAAGTTTAATATTATTTCAATTTATATAAGTGATTCATCTCAAAGGTCTCCGGAGCTAACCCCTTTAGCACTGAAACATGCACTCCAAAGGAATATGTCCTGGGAAAGTTTGATGAGCTGATGGAGTCTTGGTATGAATCCCCAGAGGGAATGGATGGAGAAAAAATGGCAAGGCTCACGCGCATGGTGCTTTAAAGTCATGAAATGACCAAGATGGCCATAGAATTTAAGGCAAATGTTTCTGATTTGGAAGAGCAAGTGGAGGCGGCCAAGTACCGACGAGCCGACCTTAAGGACATAGGTGAGGATGGGATCGCTTGGCTCCTGTAGACCTTCAATGATACTAAGTAGTAATAAATCCCTTTGGACTCTGGAGATGGTCGTCAGGAGATCTATTTTTGTATTCATTCATTCTTTCAGAATGCAAGTTCTTGGATCCTAGAATTCTGGATCCCACATTTTTGTATTCTTTAAGTGACCCGTGTCCCAGTTTCCAAGGCTAAATAGTCACTTTCAAGGTAGTTAATGAAGGTTGTTAGAAGGTAGGTAACCATAACAAGGCCTATCGGCTTGATAAGAGGGCTCTGACAATTGGTCTTCCCAAGGTGCCGCTCCAACTTAACACCTAGCACATCAGAGACAGTGGGCCGCCCTCCCATTTATGAGGCATGTATCCTTGATCCCCGGGGGATCAGATTTCTTCTCTTCTCCTCCTGGCCCTCTTCTCTAGGATGATTCTTCCACTCCTCTTTTCTTGTCTTATTCTTTCGACATGTCAGACCTTTTTCATCTTAAGGTCTTTTGTAGCATGGCACAGGTATTATCAACCACCAGAAATAGTATAATATTGTAAAGTGTAAAATAAATTAGGTTAAGTTTTAGGTCAAATCTTATGTATAAATAATAAGTCTGACCTCATTAGAAGGGTCGGAAAAATTGATGATTTTTTAGTCTATAGCTAATAGCAATTTAGTTTTCTCAGTTCTTAATTGCAGAGCTCAATGCTCCTTAGTTTCTAAGCTTTTAGTAGTTAAATTCTCCCCTAGAGCCACCATTGTAACACACACCAGTGCTTGCTGGAGATACATTAATGAAGAAGGAAGGGTTCTATCAATGAAGTTGTTAGCATTCTGATCTCTGGGTTAACAGTATATTATGTTTTATGTTCTTATATCCTTTGCTCTAATACTTTTAGTAGATTAACAACCTCCTTTTCCTTTACTATTGATTAAATATGAACTGATGGTTCTATATTTATTCAGTATTTAGTGTAGCATGTTAGAGCATTGTTGATGTTTTGAATGTTTAGTATAACTATAGGTGGATGGAATATTTGTAACTCTACAAAATCTTTTGAAGTTTATTTGGTTAAGTTAAGGAACGCTTGCAGGAAACCTCACTCACTTAAATCCCTGGAGAAGATGAGCTAAGATAACTAGCTATCCCCCCAAATAAAACAGTCACATTTCCCAACTAAGCTCCCACACCGTCAAGACCCAACTCTCACATGCTTGAATGCCCTAGGAATCTCATTTCCCTAAAAAACCTTTACAGGCAAAGTTGGTCGGTGCCTCGGTGACAACTTACATCTGTTGGCAGACCCGGTCAGAAAGACCCGTCAACAACTTGTAGCCTTATCTTCCTTTCCACTATCCTTAGTGGGTGCATCACTCAGTTTCTCTCCACTATTATCTATCTTTTCCCCTTGTTCCTCACCTTTGTCCATTGATTTATTTGTTTCTATCTAAGGTGGTGTCTATTGTGATTCAGTCATTATATTTATTATTTGCATCAATAAAGGCATATTACGTGGTATTTGTGCCTGTGCAACATTAGTAGTGTCCTTTAACTTTGTTTTCTTGGTGGTAATATTTACATCTTCATCAGCCTTTGCATCATTATCAGAATCATCATGAGTGGTATCCTGTATAGTTATGTCTTGAGTTTTGCCTAATGATTGCAATATTTGAGGTACATCATCCATGGCCTTACTTGCCTCTATGGTCAAGTCAATGGGAATCCTCTGTATCATTGATGAAAATGTGCTTGGGGCTTTGTGTGGCCTCCTTTTCCTTGGTGTGAGTAGTCTTGGTTAGAGCTAGTACCTACTCGGGTTGATTAAAGATTTGTGTCCAAATCTTATTGCTCTCAATGTCAATATCTTTGATTTTGTTCTGCAATACCTTGTATGCCCTTGTTTTTGCAAAAAATTTCCTGGCATAATCCTTCATGGTTGAGTCAATTTATTCAATTGAGGAGTTGGGCATTAATGAAACTAGGGATTTCTCCCTCATCTATTTCTCCATATGCAATGCATATGTCCACCTAGCTAATATTTTATCTTCTAGCTCTTGTGGAATATGATTTCTAAATTGTAGAGGTCCATATTTGTAAGATACCATCATATTAATGATTGTTTCTTATATTTTATTTTGATCCTTGGTAGAAATATTTCCCCATTTTCTAATCTTATGATGTGTTATACTACCTGTGTTGATGATTGACTCTAAAATTTCAACAATTGTCTTTGGTATTTTGGCCTTTTCTGCTTGGACTCTCTGTTCTCTTTCTGCCTCTTCAGTATCATCCTTATCTTCTTTTCCTCTCACATATCTCTTCCATTGTCTTGGCTTGGTTGAGGCTTTAGGATTTATTTTCATATATGTTCTTACTATGCCTTTCTTCAATGGTGGTGAGTCTACCTTAGCTATTTTTCTCCTGGTTCTAAATGTAGTTGTTACATCAGTAACCTTTGATTTGTTGGCCTTTGGTGGCTCTGCATCTGATTTGGTAGACTCTGAATCACTTACTTCTTTACCTTCACTAATATGTGACTATTCCCTAGTGGATCTTCTGATTGTTCCAACTCTTTGTCAGTTACTGAGAGTTTCTTCTTAAGTGTTTTCACCATTTAAGTTTGATTCTTCCCTATTTTCTTGACTACTAAGCTAGTTGATGTAACACTAGTCTTGCTTTTACCTAGATTCCTCTAGGGGATCCTAGGTCACTCACTGACCTAATAGGGTTCTTCAAATAACCCTATTCTCCTTAGGATTCTCCTCACAAGATCCTACTCCTTTCAACTAGTGAATATCAACAATGTAGAACACAAACTCACCATAGCTCTTTCAAGGCTTACAATGGCCTTTCTTGCTCCATCTGTACAAACTGATCCAAATGGATTTCAAAATCTTCCATATGGAGAGGTATTCTTCAAGATAGTTTATTGGACCAATTACAATGTCCACAAACTTCTTTTGGATTGAAACCCTAAACGAGTTCCAAATTCCAAGCCAATTTCACCCAAAAGAGGGCTATTAGCATTAAGCTTAATTAGGCTCCTTTTCTGCAACAACTTGTAAAAATACTTAAAAAATCAGAAAAATATTACCATATCCTAATACCCTTTATCAAGAACCTATGGATTTTCTAGGTCTTGGCTCCCATAGGTTTCCATATAGTACCTCCTATAAACATGCCTAAAATTCAGGGTTTTAGGACCTTTTCACTGTCTGTTCAAGAAATTGATTTTATTGGCTAGAAAAAAATCACACCCAAACTTCTCCTCTAAGTTAGGGTTCCTTCACTCACCCTAATACCTCTCCATAATCCCTGATTGAAGCAATGAATGCTTTCAATCCTTCCAAATTTCTCTGCAACTGTTGGTGATCCCTAGCCATGCATCACTGGCTCGCCTAGGGCATCACCTTATAAATAGATGCCATGCTTTCTTGGGCCCCTCCTTCACTGTACATATTTTACATGTATTCACCTTCCATATCCCAATTTCCCATGCAAGTTCCATGGTGGAAAAGGGATCTATGAGCCCATTTGCACATAGTGCCTTGTTCAGGCCAGCGACTGGATAGAAACTAAAAGATTTTACAAAAGAAACTAAAAATAATCAAACTAGCAAAATACCACCAAAATTTTTTTAAGAAAAATCTACATTACCACACACAATGATTATAGAAGTTGATTCAATCCATTACAATGCAAAATGCTCACAAATTACTCAAACTGTAACTGTTCTTGAATTCTCCAGTCCGTGCACACTCTGACACAAACTTGCCAACCCTTGAAAAAGATTGAGGATAGCCTTATGTAGTTGAACAAGGCACTAAAACACTAGTTTCAGATAGTTAAGGAACTAATTCCATCAAAGTTGCAATCTTGCAACCAATGTTGTCAATGACAACATTGACAACTTTTGCAACTTTTTGGATATGTTATCCAAACTTGGTCAAAAGTTGTCCAAACTTCACCAAATCACTAATTAAGGTGTGGAAACATGAAATAGGACCTTTAGTCCCTTTCTTGGCCAAATTTGGCACTAAAATCACAAAACACCCTAATTAACCTAGATTGGACTCAAAGGTCACTAAGACCAAATTAGGCATCCTCTCACTTAAGAGACTACACACTAGGACCTACATGTCCCTTTATTAACCTAGTGGTCTAGATATAACCACTACAAGCCAAAATATCAAAGAATCCCTAGGTCACATTTCATAATTATCTCTACCTAGGTGCTCCTGCACCATACTCCCCCACAAGGGAAAGCTATGTCACTCTTGTGGACAGTATATCCTCTAAAATGCCCACCTTCTTGAAGTCTGCCTTTGCAATCCATGAGGCCTCTGACACTAGTCTATCCTTCCACTGAATTAGGTATTCCATGTAGACTTTATTCCTTATAGTCTTCTTAACCCTGGAGTCTAGAACTTTGTCAGCTACCATCTATGGTTTGGAGGGCAATACAGTAGCCTCAACATCCCCACTAATTCATTGACTACCCTAGTTGATCTCATCTATCTTCCCTCTGAACTGGATTAAGTCATGCACATTGAACCCCAGAGATATGCTCAAGTCTGATGGTAAGTCTATCTTATAGGCATTAGCCCCATATATGGCTAGGATTTTTGAAGGTCCCACCCTTTTCATCTAAATCTTGGTAGGGAAACCTTTCTATAGCCTTGAATTGTTCAAATGAACCACCACATAGTCACCCACTTCAAACTAAACATCTCTTCTCTTTTCATCAACTTGTATCTTCAACTTTTGTTGAATGTCTTAGATTTGCTTCTTGACGTGTTCTTGTATCTCCTATAGTATGGATGAAGTCCTCATCATGTCCACTTTGGTACTCCATACCTCCAAGATCCCTAAGCTCATAAACACCTCTAGGGTGCATGCCATAAACAACCTCAAATGGGCTCTTACCTGTCATCCTATTCTTACTGTCATTGTAAGCATATTTTGCTTGGGGAATGACTACATCCCAAGTCTACCCATACTCTTTAGTTAGGAAACTCAATAGGTTACCCAACACCCTGTTCACCACCTTAGTTTGGCCATCAGTCTGAGGGTGGTAGGCTGAACCAAAAGATAGATTGGTACCTAATCTAGTCCATAATGTTCTCCAAAAATGGCTCATAAATTCTACATCCCTATCTGATACTATGCTCAAAGGAAGACCATGGATCCTCACAATATCTTTAAAGAACAAATAGGCTATGTGGATAGCATCATTAGTAGTATTACATGGAATGAAATGTCCATTTTACTAAATCTATCAACAACTACATAAATTCTATCATACCCCTACTTGGTTTTGGGTAGACCTGCTATGAAGTCCATGCTCACACACTCCCATGTCTGGTTAGGGATTGGTAAAGGCTGATACAACCCTGCATTACTCATTCCTCCTTTTTCCTTCATGTAAACAACACGCTGCTCCACATATTTGGTGACATCTTCCACCAACTTTGGCCAATGGTAGAACCTTTGCATAAGCTCTAAGGTTTTGTTCATACCAAAGTGACCACTTAAAGATCCATTATGTTTCTCATGTATGAGATTCACCCTCATAGAGCCTCTTGGCACACATAACTGATTACCCCTAAATAACAATCCATTTTTCAAAGTAAACTCTGAGAACTTGCTATGGAAATGGTTTTGAAAGTCAACACACACCTTTTATGCTTCCCCAAAGTCCTCATCTGCCTTGTAAAGATCTCTAAAACTATCAATGCCTATGCTATTCAACTGGACTTCTTGGACTGTCAACAACCTTTGGCTTAAGGCATCTGCAACCTTATTGTGATGTCCCTTCTTATGCTTTATAGTAAAGGTAAACTCTTGTAAATACTCCATCCATTTCAAATGCCTATTGCTTAGTTTCTCCTGAGTATTTATGTAGCTAAGAGATTGATTGTTAGTAAATACCACAAACTCTTTAGGCAATAGATAATGCCTCCATTTTATAAGGGAATGAACTAAAGCATATAGTTCTAGGTCATAAGTGTAACCACCTGAATTTGGTCTGTCGCAACTATGGACCCTATTTGCCCTAAGTGTGATCATACCCTTGATTTATGTCCAAATGACCCTGTTAATGCTTGGCATAATTCTTTTAATCAATTTAATATCCTAGGTATTTTTATCACTGATTTATATTAACTATTATAGCCATACAATTCAAATCAATTTTGACCAATCAAATCAAATCAAAATCAAACATGG
>MU225970.1:864812-896581 GCA_018584345.1 Thuja plicata | reverse complement strand
GTAGAGTATACCAATCAATCCATAAATGCATATGTGAAATGTAAAACAATAAAGTAATAAACCATACACACATAACACATGGATTTTAACGTGGAAACCCTGTTAAGGGAAAAAACCACTGGGACCGTTACCCCAAATTTTCACTCTTCTGAAGTGAGCCCTGTTAGGATCCAACCTTGTTAAAGGTTACAAACACATGGTTAAGTGTGACCTTGTTAGAGTATTTTTATACATAGGTTGTCACTTAGTATCTGGCATCTACGCTACCATCCTTGAATCAGTCTTTATACTGTCAATAGGCTTTATGCTAATCTTACTACCATCCTTGAATCAGCCTCCTTCTTAGACTATCAATAGGCTTTAGGTATGACCCCTGCTACTATCATGAATCAACCTTTTTGGTAATCTGTTAGGATATACCTCAATTATAGAAGATGGTTAAGTCCTGCTCTGTTAAGAGACTTAATGCTTCAATGGTTAAACTAAAACACAATGACCTGTTTCTAATGCAACTTTGAATTACAAATATTTAGATCTATTTATGTACAAAACCTCTCTGATCAATGTATCAATTCAATTTCTTTGTGCTTCACACTTTCTACTCTGTGATGTTGTGCTTGTCTATTCGTTGGTGTCTGCAGAATTCTTTAGCTCTCCCTTACCTTGATTGATCAGGACTGTTTGAAGTTTATCCTTCACCAGTTTCTCTTCAACATCTTCTTTTAATTCACTCCCCCGTATATATGAGTTCCTTTGAAAATGAATTATTCTTGTCTCTTATATAGACATGATGTTCCTTAATTCTTGATTCTTGGCGTAAAAAAAAATCTGGCAATTTGATTTATGGCTTTAAATCCTGATTTACCTCGTAGTTATCTTCTTGCCAACTGTGCAAATCAATTGCTTAATTATGTTTGAATAAAACAAATAAAACAATAAGTTAAGTCTATCCTTAAGCTCTACCAGCTAGATATTTTGTCATTTTCTGATCTCTCTATTCTATCAGTCAATTCTGCAGTTCGTCACTGGTGACAACTGCCAGTTCTGTTGGTGTAACTTCAGTTAGCTTCAAGATCTCTGTCTGTTGGGCATCATTGGATCTTTCTAATTAGGAAACTCTATTTTCAGCTCGTCGGGCATCCTTTGATTCTGCTTCATCAGGAAATACTATCTTCTACTCGTCGGGCATCACTGTGACTTTATCTCTGTCTTTACTGATGGTGTGCACTCCGTTGGTGTTGTCTGTCACTTAGTGAATACTTGACTTTTATGCATTGTTGAAAGCATAATCATTGTTCCATTAATTATCTGAAGTCTATGGAATTATGTGTATGACCATACAGATGATATCAAGTTAACATCAATGACAATACAAACCATTAACTGGTTTAATGTTTTGCATCATCTTCAACTTAACATTATCAAACA
Organism: Thuja plicata; assembly: GCA_018584345.1. NCBI lineage: Eukaryota > Viridiplantae > Streptophyta > Pinopsida > Cupressales > Cupressaceae > Thuja > Thuja plicata. The sequence goes on along the minus strand of MU225970.1, from coordinate 895,153 downwards.
TTCAATCAGTTACATGTCATCACTTGTATACTAATGACAACTTTTGATCCTCTAAGGTGTTAGGGATTTTTCTTGCAGGTTCTTAAAACAATGTGAATGCTTAGTCTTTATATTTTCAATTTAAACTCATGCAAGAGAAATCCTAATTGATGAGGACTTAGATCCTCTTTCTACTTTGAGATCCACAGGCTCAAGTGGGTATACCTTCAACTAATTACTGATTCTCAATATCTATTAGAGTGGATTAGAGCTTTCACTGATTGTCTAGTTATATTTTACTATATCAATTGATGAAAAACCTTGCAGATGACAATGATTAACTGAATACAGAGCATTATGAGCCAAATTATGATCTTGACAATAATAAACATCAGTGAGATAAGGATTCTAATCCTTCTTCCTTTTGTAGTTCTCTGAACTTAGGAAGCTTAACCTAGTTATTCTCTCTTTAAGGAATTAGAAAATTGAAGTATATTCTTAATACAATTGCTTAAAACACATATATTCTTTGTAACTGAAGTGTAAATGATTCATTTTCTTTATATCTTGGATGATGATTAACTACTTGCCAAACCCTAAACCAATGCCTAATCCTTGGGCAAAGAGTCAATATCAAATGTAAATTCACAATAAACTAATCAATGAAAATACATGCAATTTAGATAGAATGCCTTACAAACTATCCTTTCACTCCCACACCCTCTTTATCAGATCCTAATACTAATTATTAGCTCTCTGGGATCACCTATAAGAATTAATCCTTCCTTGAAAGAACTCACAAGTAACTGCACAATCATCTTATATCTAAAATGCCTTGCAAATTAAACATACAAGAGCTAGAACAAAAGTATAAAGAGACAACACAAGATATAGAACAAAAATTGCAATGTATTTTATTAATATTTTTACTGCTTCAAATACATTCAATAGATAATAAGCACACAAACTTAGACAAAATTGAGTAGTGATCTGGCTTGCAATTAAATTTCACCTCTCATCCTCCTTTTAAAAAAAAAATGATACAAATGCTATATATATAGTCTAAACCATCTTAGAATCCTTAAAGACTAAGGATGAAACAAGCTTTGGATGGTTTAAGACCTAACCCTAAAATATAGAAGAAGACAAAAGACAATAAGACTCCAAGTAGTGGAAGGACAAAATAGGAATACAATCAAATTAGATCTTGAAATCTCTTACTAGCTGGCACCTTTGTGATAAGAACTAGTGTGATACAAATAAATGATAATGTTATTAAACCAGTGCTAATACTGCTACTAAGGGCAAAGAGTGTGTGTAGTAATATCAGGTTGAAAGGAACAACAACATTATAATCATGAAAGGAACATAATGATTCTTATGATATAAGGAAAGATATAGGATGGTCAAGGGTGCCATTGCAAGGCTATGCTAAATAAGGAATTGACAAAGGAAAATAGAAAGAAATGATAATTTACCCATGTCATAATTACTATAATGTGATAATATTAAAAGTATAGTGCCATGATCCATTAATAGAGAAGGGATAATAGATGGTGGAGTCACTTTTATGAGATGAGTGACAAAGGTAATGTCAATGTTGATGAAAATTATAAGAAATATTAAGAATACTGATATGAAGCACAGAGGTTACATTTAAGGATGCTTAGAGACATGGTCTTGAGTATATAAACAACTAGATAAAGAAATACAATGATAGTACACATCAAAGCAATAGGAGTACTATTTTCCACACACTCAAGGATAGTCATTCTATATTTATCAAAGTAATCATGTCAAAACTGATGGTGCAGGTCAAAGAAATAAGAGCGGATTTATATGCAGAGATTTAAACTTTACCATTTTACGTAAAGATAATGATTCTTTATATCAAAAGTCAAGAGCAGATAAGAGCAAGAAATGAAAAAAATATAGACTAAAAATAATGTTATATATCAAAGGACCACTCCAAATCAATATGGACACTAAGAAGAAAAGATACTTTCATTAATCAATATAGCAATGCCCAAACACAATAGAACCATACTGATAGTAAAATTCATCATCACATTGATCTGTAACAACAACATGGATGTTGGGACAAGGTATGTTCAAGGTAAAGAACTCAGTCATGATGGTAAAAGGGCATAGAGATATCAGGGGCAATAGTATGCAAAAATTGTAAAACATTCATAAGTTTCATGTTTAATTGATCATGATAGATTCAGTTAGAAAACAACCAAATCATGTCCGTGGATCACAGCTAAATACTTAGTTACAAAAGCAAATAAGTTTTCAAGTAAGGAGGCCAGGGCCCATAAAATATCATTCAATGTAATGATAATATATGTTCTGTGAAGCATAAAATGAGTTTAAATCTCATATATCTCTACAAACCCTCCAAATCACACCATAAATATCATTGGGTTTATGGTAAAGTACCCAAATACCATAAACAATTTCTCTTCCAATCCACTGATTTATATGGGTTTGAAGTTATGGGTTTGTTGTTATAATTTGTTGAATACATAATAAAAGAAGAAAGAAGCATGGTGGAGAGTTCAAGAACCATCACATGCACATTCATAATGCAATCACAATAATACACTTCAAAGATCATTGCTAATGTAACAAAGCACTATGAAAAAGCTTTGATTTGTTTCTTTTTACAAAAAATCTCAAGCTTGTAGACATATGCATTAGGGAGCCCACAAATTTAAAAAAAAAATCAAAATTTTCTTGTCATTTCATTAAGGAAATGAAGTTGGAAGTTAGGATTAATGTGATATCATACTAGATACACGACTTGTGACAAAAAGCCTCCAAGAATATCTCATAAAATCCTTGTTTTCCCAATCGAACCCTAGCAGGTCAGCACGGGTAGAGAAGACAGGAAGAGAAAAACAAAAATGAAAGATATTTTTTATTTAGGGTTTAATTCTCTTAATGCTCTAAATTATGAATCAGATTACAATACCTTGTGTGATACCTGTTGTATTGTCAAGTTCAATATAAAAACCAGAAGACTAACAACAGAATTGCAAGCCAAAAAGTGATCGATTCTATTTGAAATTGGAGTTTATACAAATATGATGGATCCCAAGGGTCACTGAAATACCTTGGAAATGAAATGAAGAGTCCTCATAATGTTTATTACAAATAAACTTATTAAAACTACCAAAAATTTCAAAAAACTATATAAAAATTTAGGCCTACTTGGAGAAGGCATAACTTTCTAGTCCTAGGTTCGATTTGCGAACCGTTTACTTCATTGGAAAGATAATTAAAATTTGTAGACCAAAAACTAGGACGTGACATTGGAGGAGATAGGACCAGAAATACCCTGAATACCTTTAAAAATACAGTTTACTGAGACATAAAAAATACTAAAAAATTATATTTTAGTATTTCCCAATTCCATCCTGATCACCTAATATGGCAACAACATCTAAGGCATTTTACCTTCATTTTATGCAAAAAATGTGCCAACTAATACCCCCGAAGGTTTAGTCTTAAAAATTTATAAGTAATATGTTTTATCACTTAATTTTTATATTTCCATAGTTTGGACTTATATAATAATATTAATAAATGATACATTATATCATTATTAATATAGTTTAGAGATCCAAATATAGAAAAATAGATTTTAAAAGTAACAATAAATATATGTTTGTTATGTCTTATATTAGCACTATTAAATAATTTATAGTTACTACTTTAATAAATATTATTATATTAATAATATTATTAAGTGATTTATTATTGTCGCTTAATAAATATTATTAACATAATCAATATTTATTAAAATAATAAAAGTATAAAGCATTTAATAAATTAATTAAAGTACCAAATAGATATTTATTTTATTTTAAAAAGTTAGGGCATATATTTTTGGAGAGTTATGACAAGTGCTAGGGTCATATGGATAAGTTTTTAGTTATGAGGGAGTTATTGATGTTCGGGAGCTTTTTTAAGGGTAAGAATTCATTTATAAGGGGGCCTTAATGGAGAAATTTATTGGGCTTCACCTTTTGGTCATCTTTATGCATTTTTGAGATATTTTAGGGGCTCAAAAAAGACCTTATTTGCTGCATCTGACCCAATATTGCCCTCACATGATGTAGTTGGTTCTGAAAAGCATAAGTATGAGTTCAAACCTCATTGTAAAGAGAGATCTTTTCCCTTTGGCTAGCTATTTTGTAGATTTTCTAAGTTTTTGGTAGAAGAAAAGTGTCTTGAAACTGATTTTAGAGAGATATATAGATTTTTAACTGTTACTCAATATCATTCTTGAAGGTTGTCATTAGTATTAAAGTATCCAAATTGCAATTCGGTAATAGAGTCAAAGATAGACTAGTCGGTAATGATCACCGAGTGCAGAGTTAACCAAGTGCAATGATCAAGCACAGAGTAAACCGAGTACAGTGATCACTAAGAAATAGACTTACTGAGCATACAATATACACCGAGCACCGAGATACACAAGGAACACTGAGCATCGAGAGACAATATTTACCGAGTAAACCAGTGGTTACATAAAAGTTTGTATTGGCACATCAATCTAGGTAACAAAATTTTGTCAAGTTGGATAATGGTTTACATTGATCGAGGAGGGCATTAATTACGCATGCACTCATTAATTATTAATATCTCCTATGTATAGAAGATCAAGGTAGATTTGTACACTGTTGATCTTAGGTTATCTAAGATATTATAAAACCCTAATTAGGTCAAGAGGTTTGATATATGTAAGGATAAGATGTCATTTTGGAATGTATGATGATCAATTTATGATCAATTAGCCATCGCGCTAAGGACATCAGAAGATCAGACAAGGGTTTCAAAACAAGGATTTTGATTGAAGCATTCAGTTTTCAAAACAGAGACAAGGCTATCGAGTAGTAAAGAAGGTATTATCAGTCACAGTAAGGTGATAAATTAATTATACTTAAAGGATCTATAGCCATGATATTGAGATTGTAATTTTTTTAGATCACACATTTTTTTACTCTCTGACAATTGTAACAATCATAAAATCTCCTAACAGAGTAGAATTAACCGTCTTTGTATAAATCTCCTAACAAAGTGCACACATGCTTTGTGTTGCTAAATCCTCACATGAGGTATATCTAATCTATCTTATTGTTATTGTTACTCCTAACAGGGTAAGGTCACCATAAGTGATCAATCTTTGTAATCTCTAACAGGCTACTTTATTACTGTAATAGTGAAACTTTGTGGGTCTCATCCCCACCACAATTTTTACCTTCTAACAGAGGTTTTTTGCGATACCAAAATACTTGTGTTATGAGTACTTAAGTTTCATGAATGTTTATTGTTTTGATTACATGCATTTACATTTCATCAATGACATTACATGTTTGGTGAAGTAATATACTCAGTCGGTTATAATAGTATATGATTACAAAGATTTGTTTGAAATTTTTTTAAGGGTACCGATTCACCCCTCCCCTCTCAATACTCACCTTTCTATTATTCCAAAAATTGGTATCAGAGCTAGTTCTCTTGTTTATAAAGTTAAATCACTGGAGATTAAATATATTACAATGGAAAGGTATACGCTTGATTAAACTATTGAGAATTAGAAGTTGCAGTTGCAGATCTACATCGAACAATACAAAGAAGCCAAGGAGAAACTCAGGGAGATGTTGATTAAGATAAAATACATGGAATCTTGCTCCCATGAGACTGATTATCAGGAAGAAGAGATTCATGACCTTTTTGATACATTTGGATCTGAATCTAGTAGCATATATGATGCATCTAAAGGAATCATATCAAAGCTATCTAAGAGAAATCAACAACTAACTGAACAAGTGAAAGCACTACAGATCAGCCAAGATAAACAAATGGTTAGAAATTTTGAAGTCTTGAACAATGCTAAGAAAGTTGAACAAGATAGAAACATGGATGCTACTGATAGAAGAAAAATAACTGAAAGTTACAAGAAAATGAAAGTGAGATAATGAGACTTACTGAACATTACTTTGAGATCACCAATCAAATGGTTTCTATGAGTCATGAGGCCAACCGAATGAATATTGAGCTTGCTAGAAAACTAGAAGATATTGGTGAACTAAAAGAAGAGAATGAAAAAATGAGAAATTAATTGAAGATTCTACAACATAATGAGGTGATTAAGAGATCTGAAGACAGCACTAAGAGAATGGTTGAATTTTTGAACAATCAAAGAAGACTGAACAACAATACCAGATTAGGGTATACCGAGAAAGGAGAATCATCAAATCAAGCTAAATAGAAGAATATCTACTCAAATATGAAGCCTAACAAACCCTCATGCCATCACAGTGGAAAACCATGCCACACATCAAATATTTGCAGGAGCAAAGCAAAAGGTACTTCTAGAAACTCTCCTAAATTCAATGGTAATTTTTATAACTGTAAAAAGCATGGACATCAAGCACATGAATGAAGATATAAGTTGAACAAACCATAGAAGAAACCCTACATGGATAAATACTATCACACTTACAACATGCATGGTCACACATCACAAGAATGCAAGACTAATACAAAGAAAATCTAGAAACCTAAAGGACAAGAAAAAGAAAATCAACCAAGAAGACAAGGTAATGCTTATGCTTGGGATTATAACACTTGGGAAAGTTTCACAACATGTGGTAAATATGGACATATAGTAGCTAAATGTAAGAGATAATGGAGAACTAAGTTTAGAAGTTGGTCAAACTCTAGAATGGCATGCTCACACTGTCAGAAGGTCGGTCACTTAAGCAGAGATTGTGTAGACCAAATAAATACTTATGGAAATGGGAATACAATCAAAGAAATCATGAGAATCAAAAATCAAATATGGAGGAGAGCATCAAATGATAATGTTGGGCCAAGCACAACAGTCGGTGACACCTCATCCGATGGATTAGGTGATTCCACCACCTCCACCTAAGCAATACAAGAAGGTATGGAACTATGTTTTATAAAGCCATATCTTACATCAATTCCTATATTTATTGTACAAATGCCAAAATTTGCATGAATTAAGATGCACTATGGTATTATACTTTTGATAAATTTGATCTAGTTGAGTCAGTTGATCTATACTAAGTTAGTAATTCTAGTTCGTGAACATGTGAGAGACAATCAAGTTGCTAAGGAAACTGAGCATTTATTGTACTCCCAAAGTTGAGATATCTTTAACATCAACTGAGTGATTTGTTTATCTATCGAGTGGTTGTTGACGTGCATTTATTGAGATGACTAAAATTATTTTATATAAATTTGAGGGAAGTGAACTCATTTGTTCACACAATGATCATAGAGAAGAGTAGAGAGATTGATAGAAATTTCACAGCAGAGCACTTCAAAATATTTTACAGAGATTCAAAGTATACTCGAGCAGTTGAAGGTTATATCAGTAAGCACTTGCACTTACCGAGCTGTCTAAGTTCTTTTTTTGGAAGCCCTAAATTTGAAAATATGATGAAATCCTCATAATGAACCATGAAGGCAAAGATGGATAAAAGAAAAAAGGCAATTCTCATCAAGAATTCAACATGCACAGAACCCTATTACAAGATTCATCCATAGGTTGCAGCTCAACCCGATGACAAAGATGTGTTCTCCTTGATACCGCCTAGGGTTCTCTTGGTTCACGATGTAAGGGCATACATTCATTGCAAGATCAGTGAGATAGGGGATTTTGAGCTCATATCGACATATTAGACACTTTGCATTGATGGGAAACTGAAAGATGATCATACACACATGGAAGTCAAAGGGTTAACCAATTCCCTACATTTCCCAAAGGAATTCAAAATAGAATGGATACGCATAGTATTGAGATGAGTACACGATGGAAAGTATTGGCTAGATGAACTGAAGAAGATAAGAAAATATGTGATACATGTGTTAGAATAATTGAGAGGGGGGGTGAATCAGTGGCCTCAAAAATATTCCAATAAATTAACCCAAAAAATTATTACCACAATATAAGCCTCTAGTTATCTTTATTCCTACAAGATGAATGCCTTCAAATAATTTTAACAAAGAACTACTTCTTGGAGTTCACTGATAAACCTTATTCTTACTGTTTACCGATTAACAGTCTTTCATTTACCAAAATATAGTAAATTACTTAGTATATACCGATCAATCTAGATTAGTTATGTGTAATGAAAAACACTAAAGTAATGACTCATAAACACATTGACACATGAATTTTTAACGTGGAAACCCTGTTAAGGGAAAAACCATTTGGGAATGGTAACCCAAAATTTTCACTCTTCTGAAGTGAGCTCGATGAAGAGCCAACCTTGTTAAAGGTTACAAACACACTGTTAGGCGTGACCTTGTTAGAGGATTTAAATATAATAGTTTGTCACTTGATATCTGGCATCTCTATGCTACCTTTTATGACCAAACCCTGTGTAGTTTGTCACTTGGTATCTGGCATCTCTATGCTATCTTCATGACCAAACATTTTGATACTCCTTAGGATGTATCTCAATATATAAAGGATTGTTAATTCCTACTCAGTTAAGAGACTTTCTGATCCAATGGTTAAATTGAAACAATAAATGATATGTTCATACATACAACTTAGAATTGCAGATTTTCAAATCTATTGTAAGCTCATAATACATTTCTGATCAATTTATCTTTTCAATACCTTTGCTCCAATTCTTTCTTCTCAATGATGTTGTGCTTCTCTGTTGCTAGGTGTCCACAAAATTAGCTTTGTTCTTCAGCTTGATTGATCAGGTTTGATTGAAGTATTCCTTCATCATTTTCTCTTCAGAATCCTCTTCTCTATTCACCCCTAATTCATAATGAATTAGATTGTCTCTTTATAGACATGATTTCACCATTTCTTAGTTCTTGAATTTCTTGTTGTTGGTGTGATCCGCAATTCTTGCCAATCTTGGTTTAAAGCTTTACATTAGTTTTATCCCGTAGATTTCTCTTAGACAAATGGAATAAAAAAACTTTAAATATTTCTCTTATCTTTGGATTTTAACTTGTCGATGAAAACAATATTAACAACCAATTAAATCCTTCTTTAGCTCTTTCCAGCTAAGTCTTTTGTCATTTTTGAACTTCAGTTCTTTTCGGTGTTTAACTCTTTGTTAGCTTTGGTCAACACTTCAGTTCTCCTTGGGCATCTCTGTTGGGGTTGTCTATCCGTCAGGCATCACTGTGAATTTTTTTATTATTGGTAATGATTGTGATTTTGCTTATCGGTAATACTTTCTTAGGTTTGTTTCTTGGGTATCACTATGACTTTCCTCTAGGGGTTCTCTATCAGTTGGGGTGCACTGCCTATCGGTGTTTGTTATCACTTTGGTGAACACTAAAATTTTATGCATTACTGAAAGCATAACCTCAATATTTGTGGTTCTCTAAAGAATTTGACACTTTGTATATAACCAATCAGATTATATCAAGTTGAAATCAATGACAATACAATACATTAATTGATTTAATGTCTTGCATTAACTTTTTGCAACTTGATGATCATCAACTTAACATCTTCAAACATTCAATCAGTTATAGGTCATCAATCTCTCCCTTTGGCATTGATGGAAACACACTACATTATCACACTATATTATTACAAATACAATATGAAATATATATTGGTTGTAGTTCATCAATCTACAAATTTCATTTTTCTATAACCAATACAAATGTCTGGCTCTTGGTAAGCTCATATAGCTTAGATTTGTTTCTTGCAAATTTCTTTCTTCAATCTTCAATCCCTTCACTAGATAGATGTAGAATTTTCTATCTTTGATGTTGTCTCTCCCTTTGACTATTCCTCTCCTTGATCATCTCTTTTTCCTTTGACAACAATATAGTCATCTCTCCCTCATGATACTTCTCTCCCTTTTGATATTCTCTCCCTTACAGGTTACATCTCTCCCTTAGGATAGTCAAGATGGATATTTCATATGTAATCTCTCCATTTGGATATTCTTAGGATACTCTCTCCCTTTGAAAACAATTCCAAAGTAAACATTTATCATGCCAAATTTATATCCTTTCACATTTTTATAATAATATACTCCTTGAATTTCCCTATCCATCAACAATATAGTGACTCTGGTGTTCGGTGCAAATATGTACCTTGCTATGTACTGATGTATCTTTGCAGTCCATCTCTGTGCTTGCGTCAACATGAATGATCTTTTGATTGTGTGTAGGCTGATGCATCCTCCTACTCATCTTACTAACCAATAAACAAGGGTTAGACCCCTAGTCTCTTTCTTAGGAACTCAAATGTATCTTTAGGCAATGGCTTTGTGAATATATCATCTAATTGTTCCCATGAAGAATGCTCCTCCAGTTGTGCTCTTTTTGTCATCTAAATTTCTAGCCCAATCAACATTTGTATAGAATTGAAGCTCAAATTTTCCTTCTCTTTTAAACCATAAGACACAGTCCTCGGTGTTCTTTAGATATCTTAGAATTATCTTGACAAAAGTCTTGTATGATTATTCAAGATTAGCAAAGAATCTTGCAACTATTCCAAGTGCATGTGCTATATTTGGTCTAGTATGAACAACATACATCACTTTTCCAATCATTGATCTATACAAGGTCTGATTTACCTCATTTGATTTGTCTTTTTTTCTCAGCTTACATCTGGTTGCCACAGGTGTTCCAAATAGTTTGGAATCTTCCATTTTTAATATCTTTAACACTTCCTTGATGTATTTGGATTGTGTGATATATATGCATGCATCTTGTTGAAGAATTTATAGACCAAGAAAGAATTTGGTCTCCCCAAACATTGACATCTCAAAATATTTTCTCATTTAATTAGCAAAGGATTTACATAACATATCATTACCCCCAAAAATGATATCATCAACAAATATTTCAGCAATCAGAATATTTTAGAATCTTCTTTTAATTACAGATTTCTATTTTCACTTGTTCTTACAAATCCAATGCTTATGAGATAGGAGTGAAGTCTTTCATACCAGGCTCTAGGTGCTAGTTTCAATCCATACATGGATTTGTGTAGTCTACAAACCATGTTTTTCTTGTCTAGATCAAAAAACCCTTTTGGTTGTTCAATGTATACCTCTTCTTCTAGTATTCCATTTAGGAATGCAGATTTGACATCCATCTGGTATACCTTGAATCCTTTGAATGCAATATAAGAAAGTGAGATTATTACTCCTTCTAGTCTAGAAACAAGTGCAAAGGTTTATCCATAATCAATACCTTCTTCTTGTGCATACCCCTTGCATAATAATCTTGCTTTGTTTCTTGTGACTTCTCCATTCTCATCCAGCTTGTTTCTGAATATCCATTTGGTACCGATGCCATTATTGTCATCTGGTCTCGATACTAATGTCCTCAATATGTTCTATTTCCTCATTCATAGCAATGACCCATTCTTCATTCTCTAGTGCAGTATTAATAGATTTAGGCTCAAAATCACAAATTAAACATCTAGTGTTCAGTGACTTACTTCTTGTTCTTATTCTATCCTTCTTGTCTCCTATGATCTGGTTCTATGGATGGTGTCTTCTGACATACTTGGAAAGTATCAGTTCAGCTCTTTGTTCATCATTTTGATCATCATCTTGTCCTTCATTCTAATCTCCATCACTCAGAACATCATTTTGAGGATTTTCCTGATTTTTAGTAATTGCAGCTTGATGCTTAGGTGCAATGTTTTATTGCTCAGGAGTGATACGTTGTTGCTCAGGTAGAGTGTTAGGTTCTTTAGTGTGAACAAACCTGTTGTAGTCTTATGGTTCTTTTATGCTTTCCTCATCATTTTTCTCTACATATTCATCTATTCTGATATTTGCACTTTCAATGATTTTGTTAGAGGACTTGTTAAGACATTTATAAGCCTTGCTCTTGGTGGAATACCCTAGAAAGATACCTTCATCACTTTTGGAGTCAAGATTTCCTTTTTTATCATCTTTCAAAATATAACATTGACTACCAAAAATTATGAAGTAACTTACATTGGGTGTGTATCCATACCATAGCTCATAGGGTGTCTTCTTGGTGTCTTTCTACAATTGTACTATGTTCAATGTGTAGATAGCAGTTCTGACAACTTCCCTCTAGAATGTTTGAGTGATGATTTTCTTTTAAGAACATAACTATCATCATTCTAGAATAATCATCAATAAAGAGAATGAAATATCTATCAGCATAGTAAATCTTTGTTCTCATGGGTCCACAGAGATCAGTATGGACTAATTCTAGAATAGCATTCGATGTATGAGATTTTCTCTTGAAACTAGACTTTTTCATCTTACCTTTCTGACAATTCTTACACATGATATGCTCGGGCTTTGACATGCTCAGTAAGCCTCTTAATTTCCTTTTATTTCTTATCTTTATCATGTTTTCAAAATTCACATGACATAATATCTTATGCCACAACCATATGTCTTTATTTCTAACCATTAAAAAAGTAGTGTTTATATCATCAAGATAGAATAGGTTACCTTTTGTCTATTCACCAGTTCCGATCAAACTTCTTGATTCATTAAAGATCTTTGCCTTCTTATTTTCAAATGCTACTCAGTGACCTATGTTATTCAGCAGTAAAACACTCAATATATTATAATTAAGTCCTTTTACCCAGTATGCATTTTAAAATTCGATCAGGTTATTCAACATTATGATTCCTTTACCTTCAACTGGACAAGGTGTGTCATTACCCATTCTTACTGATCCACCATTATAATACTCAAAAGTTTCAAATTTTTGTTTATCACCAGTCATGTGGTGAGTGCAACCACTATCTATAATCCAGACATCATTCTTACTAACCTTAGATATGAGTGCAGTCTCTACATATCTTTTTTATTTGTCTGAATCATCCTTCATAGCCACAAATACCATCTCAATTTCTTCATTAGATTTGGTGTCAGTATCTCCATCTCTGTTCTCAACTAGGTAACAAGCTTTCTTCCCTTTGTCCTTGTAGTCTCGGGTATCTCTTCTGTCAGTTTGTCAGTTGCTTCGATAATCTCTGTTGTCACTTCTATCAAACTTCTTTTCATATGATCTATCATTACTTCTATCATCTTTTCTTCTATTAGGACATCTAGTAGCAAAGTGTCCAATCTCTGTACAATTAAAACATACAAGTGGTAATTTACCTCTGTATCTACCTTTGCCTCTCTGCAATCTTCTGGCCATTAGTGCTTCAATCTCATCAAGATCTTGATCATCACTACCACTTTCACTATCATTTATTATAGTGTGTTTATAACTTGACTTACTTATTTTCAAAGAAGATTTGAATGCAGAATCAATAGATGGTAAGACACTGTTATCAAAGTTATTCATCTCAAATGAAATCAGTCTACCAAACAAACTATCTAAAGTTATATTATTATTTTCTACTGCTCTCCTTTCTTGTATAGTAGATACTCTAATAGCATATACAGACAGTAAGGTTCTCAGGATTAGGATTTTACTTACCATTGTTTCTTCTTCAATTATGCCTCCAACTCCTCGGATAGCATTGACTACCTCTTTTATTCTGCAACTATGCTGAGTGATATTTTCTCCTTCTCTCATTCTTAAGTCATCAAATTTACCTCTTAGGCTTTTTTCCTTAGCTCTTAGTACATTAACATCTCATCTATGTACTAGCTTTAATTTGTCCCACATTTGCTTTGCATAGGTGCAGGTTTTGACATCTTCAAATTCAACATCAAAGAGTGAGGAAGCAAGTTCTATCATCATAGAATTATGATCATGCTTTTCTCTTAATTTATCAAATCTGTGAGGTCTTGTAGGAAACACATATTAAGTATCCAAGTATTGAGAAACATAATTTCCAATACCTGATAGGTGGAGTCTTATCCTACTTTGCCATGATGCAGAGTTTTCCTTGTTCAACTTGGGAAAATCTCGTTTGCTCATCTAGTGATCTTTTTCTTAGGTCTTGAAACCTTCCTTCTAAGCACACAAGATCTGATACCAATTGTTAGAATAACTGGGGGGGGGGGTGAATCAATGGCCTCAAAAATATTCTAATAAATTAACCCAAAAATGTATTACCACAATATAAGCCTCTAATTATCTCCAACCCTACAAGATAAATGCCTTCAAATAATCTTAACAAATAACTATTGCTCGACGTTCACTTTTAAACCTTATGTTTACCGATTAGTAGTCTTTCATTTACCAAAATATAGTAAATTACTTAGTGTATACTGATCAATCTAGATTAGTTATGTGTAATGCAAAACACTAAAGTAATGACTCATAAACACATTGACTCATTGATTTTTAACGTGGAAACCCTGTTAAGGGAAAAACCACTTGGGATTGGTAACCAAAAATTTTCACTCTTTTGAATTGAGCTTAGTGAAGAGACAACCCTATGAAAGGTTAAAAACACAATGCTAGGTGTGACCTTGTTAGAAGATTTAAATAGAATAGTTTTTCACTTGATATCTGGCATCTCTATGCTACCTTTTTTGACCAAATCCTGTATAGTTTGTCACTTAGTATCTGGCATCTGTATGCTATCTTCATGACCAAACCTTTTGATACTCCTTAGGATGTATCTCAATATATAAAGGATTGTTAAGTCCTACTTGGTTAAGAGACTTTATGATCTAATGGTTAAATTGAAACAGTAAATGATATGTTCATACATACAACTTAGACTTGCAGATTTTTAGATCTATTGTAAGCTCATAATACATTTTTGCTCAATGTATCTTTTCAATACCTTTTCTCCACTTATTTCTGCTCCCTGATGTTATACTTCTCTATTGCTTAGTGTCTGTAGAATTAGCTCTATTCTTCAACTTGATTGATTAGGTCCGATTGAAGTCTTCCAATTCATCAGTTTCTCTTCAGCATCCTCTTCTCTATTCACCGCTAATTCATAATGAATTATCTTGTCTCTTTATAGACATGATTTCACTATTTCTTAGTTCTTGACTTTCTTATTCTTGGTGTGATCCACAATTCTCGCCAATCTTGATTTAAAGCTTTACATCAGTTTTATCCCGTAGATTTCTCTTAGACAACTGGAATAAAACAACTTTAAGTCTTTCTCTTATCTCTAGCTTTTAACTTGTCAATGAAAATAATATTTACAACCAGCTAACTCCTTCTTTAGCTCTTGCAAGCTAATACTTTTTTCATTTCTGAAATTTAGTTCTTTCAGTTTTTAACTCTATTAGCTTTGGTCAACACTTCAGTTCTCCTTGGGTATCTCTGTTGGGGTTGTCTATCCGTCGGGCATCACTGTGAAGTTCTAATCATCAGTAATGCTTGCTCAGGTTTCTTTCTTGGGTATCACTGTGACTTTCCTCTCGGGGTTCTCTATCCGTTGGGGTGCACTGCCTGTTGGTATTTATTGTCACTTTGGTGAATACTGAACTTTTATGCATTACTGAAAGCATAACATTAATATTTCTAGTTATCTGAAGCATTTAACACTTTGTATATAACCAATCATATTATATCAATGACAATACAATAAATTAACTAATTTAATGTCTTGCATTAACTTTATGCATCTTGGTGATCATCAACTTAACATCTTCAAACATTCAATCAATTATAGGTCATCAAAATGCAGTAACTGGGTATCCTACAACAGATAAAAAAAAATCCCTAAGGCACTTGTCCAGATTTGAAATTGAAAAACTAACAGGAGCCGAGTGGGGTGGTAGAGGTCTATGGATCAACACTATCAATGATCCTAAACTAAGATTTGGTGCATATATTATTGCATATAAAATCTTCTACTCAAGAAAACCTAACAACGTTGCATGTGGAGCTGTTGATATTGCATATAAAATTGTTAAGAAGGGTTCTCAACTTGACCTAGTTGAGCTGTTGCAGAGACAAATGAAAGAAATCATGAGGATAATCATATCACCAAGATCTAATACATTTAATTTTGGTTCTCTACTGTTGTGTACATTTTTCTATTTGCAAAACTTTTTCCCCTTTGTCGATAATGTAAAATGAAAGACAAATCGACTGATCACATTGCAAATCGGTGAATTCAGTGCAAGTCTAGGCACAAACTTTGAACCCATTATGAATGATTATTTTACAAAGTTCAAAGGAAGAATGGAGAAAATGACAAGAATACCGAAGTAGTTGGTAGAGAAGTATAAAGACAACATCTATTTTGTAGTTCACACAGACACAACACTCATCAAAGAAGTACAACCAAGGACAACATGACTACCTCCTATGGACTATGAACTTGACATAGACTTAGCTTCTGAGGCAATAGAGAAACTACTAAATGAACCAGTTGAAAAATCTGCCATGAGGTTTGGCACATATGATGATGCTAAAACCAGAATACAAATTGGACTACAAGTTGAGAAAATTGGTAGAAAGAAGACCAATATTATTAAGACTTTGAAACAAAAAATTTGCTATCACTGATGAAGAGCTAGAGAAATCAGTTGATGATACCAAGGAACAGACTACAATTGGTGAAGATGATGAAAAAAATCAAGATGTTGATGCCACCGAGTTAGATGAAGTAAAAGAAGAGGCACCTAAGACAAAGAAGGGAAAAGACACAAAGGCTGACACTCCACCGAGGACAAGAACAAGATCACTGACAATAGATTCACCACCTTTGAAGAAAGGGGTTGCTAAAATAACAAAGAAAGAAGTATGTAAGAAATAAAGATGATAAGGATGATTCTGATGATAATATTGATCAATTTAAGGTTGTGAAGAACAAAGTACCACAAACTATTGATGAAATATAAGAAGCAATAAGGACAATCAGAAGGTTAGGACATCCAAAGATACACACTTATGTGAATCTAACTACCGAGAATCAAAATAAATTGGAAGAAGATATCATAGGTATGATGATTAATTTTAGAAAAGTTCTATTGGAATTTTCTAATTACATACCACAAGAGCTATATGACAAGATATCAGCTAGATGGACTTATGCACTAACAACTAAGAAACATATGAGAGAGACATCTCTCACTATACTTAGAGATGATTATATAGTTGAACAAATTGATGACATAATGAAGAAGTATGCTAAGAAATTTCCAAAGAAATCACGAGCATTCAATATAATTCAAGGTAAAATGAAAGAAGTTGATATAGAGGGCACCACGATTTGGAAAATTCTGTTGAGTCCAACTGCGCACACAGAGGACATTACATCTACAATAGACACTGAGGGACATCGACCGAGTATCAAGACAAAAAATATTGATGATGCAACTATTGATAATGTATTGGATAGTATTCCTAAGCTTTTGACTAATCTAGGTCATGCAAAAATCATAATTAATGATATAACTGAAGGAGACCCTGATGACCAAGAAAAGGAAGATGAAATGATAACCAGAGCTACCGAGACCTTAGATGAACAAGATGCAACTAAGGTCTCCCAAGAAATTGCACCAGTTAATCTGCCTATACTGGTGCAAGCAATTGATATTGAAAGTGAAGCACAAACGAAGACACCCGAGCAGGAAACATATACAAATGAAGACAAGGGTGAAGACAAAGGTAAAGAGACCGAGCATAGTGGAGTGACACCACAAGGTGATGCACCCAAAGAAACCACTAATGTGATAGATAAAGGTGAATGTAACATAGAGATGACAGTAGACACTACTACCAAAAATATAGGATCAACTACTGAGCTACCTACACAAGGCATCACACCTACTGAGCCACCAAAGCCAGATACCGAGCACAAGGCTCAAGTATCACTATCTGTAACACTATCTCCTACATCAAGTGTACAAGGGAAGAAGAATAAAAAGAAGAAAGGGAGAAAGGATCCAGTCACACTTGATGAAATCATAGAAATCTCTGAATGTGATCAAAGAACAGTTGATCCAGAAACACTCACAAAATATGGTGAATTGTGCACCCGAAAAGCAGCCCAAGATAAGCTGAGGCTAAAAAAAAGAATGCATAGGTACTAGAGGTAGAAAAGGAGATATTACAACAATTTTTTCCTTATGTGAACATTAATGAATCCTCCCCCATCGTTGATCAACTTGCACTGCTCACTGAGGCAATAAATGGACCAGATATTGATGTTGAGCAGAAGTTAGAAGAAAAAGCAGAAAAGAAGATTCAGTACAAGGTTACTAAGAAGATCAACCAAGAAGTGGCAGTTAATAAGGTGAAACTCTCAGGATTTGTAACAGGATTAGAAACTGTTATTATTGAAGCACTTATAATTTTGCAAAAGTTATGCACATTAGATCACTTCACTACCGATCTTAGTGAAAAGATGAAGAAATTAGATGATGAACTAAATGATAGTACAAACAGACTTACAACCAAGAAATATGCATTTCAAATGCATTACACCAAGGTTCTACAAACACAATGGTTGAGACTTGATTTGAAGAAGGAAGAGGACAAGATAAGAGAAGAGGTAACTGAGCTTCAGGATATGTTACTACTGCATTTAGTATTGATGAAAAAACATGTGACAACGGAAAACAATTTGATTGCCACCCTAGACCTATCAGTAATAGAGAGAATCTATGATATGCATGCTCAATTGAACTTGGAACAATTAACCCTCGAGCACCTAAAGGAGGAGTGGGAGAAGCTAATGGAAAATCTCCAGAAGACCCATACTCACATTTTGACAAGCTATAAGTTATTTCTTTTTGTCATCCATTTCAAAAAATGGGGAAACATATGTATATATCTATGCATACCGAGCATGTACAAAAGGGGAGTCACTATGTATAATACATCCACATATACAAGTTTTTGATACTAATTTCAAAGGGGGAAAATATTACTCAATATAAGTCTTGAAGGTTGTCATTAGTATTAAGTATCCAAATTCCCAGTTAGTAACAGAGTCAAAGATAGACTAGTTGGTAATGATCATCGAGTACAAAGTTAACTAAGTGTAGTGATCAAGCACAGAGTTAACCGAGTACAATGATCACCAAGCAATAGACTTACTGAGCACACAATATACACTAAGCACCGAGATACACAAGGAACATCGAGAGACAATATTTACCGAGTAAAACAATGGTTACATAAAAGTTTGTATTGGAACATCAATCTAGGTAACAAATTTTTTCCAATATGGATAATGGTTTACATTGATCGAGGAGGACATTAATTATGCATTCACTCATTAATTGTTTACATCTCCTACATGTATAGATTATCAAGGTAAATTTTTTACACCGTTGATTTTAGGTTTTCTAAGATATTGTAAAACCCTAATTAGGTCAAGAGGTTTGATATATGTAAGGGTAAGATGGAATTTTTGAATGTATGATGATTAAGTTATGATCAAGTAGCAACTGCAGTAAGGGCATCAGAAGATCAGACAAGGGTTTTAGAACAATGATTTTGATTGAAGCATTCAGTTTTCATAATAGAGACAAGGATATCAAGAAGTAAAGAAGGTATTATCAGTCATAATAAGGTGATAAATTCATTGTACTTAAAGGATCTGTATCCACAATATTGAGATTGTAATTTGTTCAAATCACACATTTTGTTACCCTTTGACAATTGTAACAATCCTAAAATCTCCTAACAGAGTAGACTTAACCGTCTTTATATAAATCTCCTAACAGAGTGCACACATACTTTGTGTTGCTAAATCCTCACATGAGGTAGATCTAATTGATCTTATTGTTACTCCTAATAGGGTAAGGTCACCAAAAGTGATCAATCATTGTAAGCTCTAACATGCTACTTTATTACTGCAGTAGTGAAGCTTTGTGTGTCTTATCCCCGCAACAGTTTTTTCCTTCTAACAGGGGTTTTCTGCGATACAACAATACTTGCGCTATGAGTAGTTAAGTTTCATGAATGTTTATTTTTTTGATTACATGCATTTACATTTCAGCAATGGCATTACATGTTTGGTGAAAGTAATCTACTCAGTTGGTTTTAATAGTATATGATTACAAAGATTTGTTTGAAATTTTTTTAAGGGTACTGATTCACCCCTCCCCTCTCAGTCCTCATTTTTGTATTATTCCAACAGTAACACCTTTTGGCAGTGAAATATAACTTCTGCCTTCTCATTTTTCTACATTTGTGTGTCTTTGTGTTGATGTTTTTCCTTATGAAAATCCTTGTCCTTGGGAGAGTATTACATGTTGGTGCCTTGTACATAGATATATATAGTTTTGTAGGTTGTAAGTTGATTTGTTTGTAATATTCAATCTCACACTTGTGAGGAAGGGTCTTCCTCCTTTTAGGGCCTAAGATTTTTTAACTTTCTTGTGAATTATTTATGAAAGGATTGTGTTATTAGGTTTTGTATTAAAGCTTTTTATTACTAATTATGTTGTATCTTGATAGTCTATTAAGTTTCAAAGATATCATTTGATGCATCACCTTTAGGAGTTAGATTTCATTTTTATGTTTTCCTTCTACCCCTTTTCTTATGCAAAAGTCCTAGTTTTAGGTAGTTTAAAGTGAGGTGCCAATAAGAACCAACTTATTCTAGAGGTCAGCTTTCACTATCTGAGCCCACAATTAGGGAAGCGTTCTCATGTTCACTAATAGGCCAAGTTTAATCAATATGGGTGCTCTATTTAGGTAATAACAATTACACAGATTAGAAAAAAATTGGATTTCACCATTACATAAAGAGATTACCAACTTAACATATGAAAAATTAGTAATAATAACTCATGAATACATTCAAGACATATGACTAAATGCATTCTTCATTATCTCTTTGAAAATATACAAGGTCAAAAACTCTTTTGTACACAATGCACAAACAAAAGTCTCTTTGAAAAAATCTCCATGGTTTTCCCTTTTTTTCAAAAGTCCCCTTTTACATTGCAAAATACTTGTATTTATAGGCTCACTTTGATAACTAACCTGTGACCACTTAGCATAACCGCCTATGCAACTACTTATAATGAATACTTAGGAAAAATACTTTGGATAACTACCTAAAGGATCACTTATAATAACTACCTCTTTGAAGACAAGTTGGGATTTACCTAACTTTTACAATGATAGAGCCCAAAATCTAACTTTAATTACAATAGGTGACATAAGTTACTTTTACAAAAAAGGATGAGTCGAAACTTATAAATTTTAAAATAAAGAGAAAATCACCATCTTTGTTGGGGTAGCTTTCCATCTTCATTTTCTTCACCTTTGATAAAATTTTAAGACATTTCCTGAGAAGCGCATTTCTCATGATCCCCAAGCTCAATTGGCACCACACAAAGATTTTATAGATTTTAAAAGAACACTTCATCTTGCATATGTGTTGTGGTGAATTGCATTTGTGAAGGTATTCATACCTAATTTAAGATAACATGCAATAATGCAATCAGGTGCATTCTCATTCAAAGAGAAAATCTTCCCACATGTATGTTTTCCCTTTTTACAATAATGATCCCCTTTTTAACCTTCCAAATTAAGACATTGATTTTCTCAAATTGCTTGGATGTCTTCAATAGAACTATGTGGACATTGCTTTGTACACATAATTTCCCATGCAAGAGTTATTTAAAGAGTGGAATTTCTATAAATTCTATTTCCAAAAATAGAGAAATAATTTTTACCCACATAGAGAAAAATATATTATTTATATTTGTCACTTATCACCATTTACCCTTCTTTTTTTTGGAAATAGTTTCTAATTAGAGAATTCAATGTTTCTTATTATCATAGAGAAACATCATTATTTGATAATGAAATCCATTATTTCTCATAGATTGTATTTACTTCAAACCTTTAAAAAATATCTCTCTTTTGCTTCCAATACATGTCCAACATGGCAGTGACTACCATATCTATGTTATGTTTTGGTGGGTTTTGATACTCCATTTGTAAGATCCCATAAATGATACTTTATTGAATGTTTTAAAATTCCTTATTAGCAAAACCATTTTCTCCATGTCATATGATTGTGCATTGACATCTCCTTGAGGCATCATCTCAGCAATAGGCCATGAGTATGAAGGTCAACAATGGACACACACTAATAATATTAATGCCATGATGTGATTAAAGTGTAGACAAGCTACATCCATTAGATAAACATGAATCTATGCACATGTACAAGTAAATATCATGATGTTAAAATGTCTTCCAAAGTTCTTCATTAAATCTGCTGCCATATTGGAAAAGTTAGAAGATGAATGTGTTGGCATTGATGTCAGCATAATAGAGGAATTGAGCAGAAGAAGTGATCAAAATATTATATTGGTTATTGCTAACCTAATTGTTGTAGGTTAACCAGTGGAGTAGTGTGCTCTAAGGTATGGTGAGAAGAGAACATGATATATATGGAGTCACGCACCTAGAAGAAGGATGTTGATAGTGTTTACTTTTTTTACCCAAAATTTTAGAGAGTTTCATGAAGATTTAGATAGGTAAACAAGTTACAGAAGATGACTAGAAGAAAATATGATAGTCAGTGTCAATAGGAAGCTATTAAAAGGTCTGGTGTGCTCAATAGAGTAAAAATTTCAAGGAGAACATTTAGGAGTGTGTTTGGGACATACTCAAGTATGTTCAACTCAAAGATTTTATAATTTATAGGTCAATAAGGCATAATCTTGTTATCTCAGTCACTTGATGATAGTGTTCTTTAGGGCTTGATGAAAAATGGTTGTCAAATCCAATGGTTGTGATAGATTTGAATGGCTGATTGTTTTTCACAATGCTGAAAGATGTTCTTGAAGTATGTGTTTCATGAGATGGTGATACTCTGGATCAAAAGGACCTGATTGGTTGAATTTTTGCTCAAATGTATTGTTCTTTATATTATTATTTGTTCTTGGTTGACCTAGTTGATAAATCATGTTGCACAAGTAGAAAATGTCTTATCTAGGAGATTTATGATCTCAAGGAGGTGGTTATAGTATGTGGTTAGGATTAAGTGGTCATAGATGAATTCAATTTAAGAGATTTGGCCCGTAGATTGAAAGAGATGATGAATTAGTTCTTGCGAACCTAGTTCTTGGTATAAGATGATGAATTAGGGAATATTCAAGTTGTGGGTCATGGATGCAGATGTCAAAGGTGGCTATAAGAGGGAGATCCTAAGTCAGTGAAATCAAAATTGTGTTTAATGAGAGGATTGAATAGAGATCTATAGGGTGTACTTATAAGGAATTGTGGTTAGACATTAGAGTTTTCATTCTTAGAAGTTCACAAAAATCCTATCAGATTGTAGTCTGATTGATCATTATAGTGATAAAAATGTAAGGAAATGAGCTTTCTTTAGGGTTGTAGCATGGGGCTTTTCATTTGAGCAATGAGCTCTTGGAAATGAGCCTAATTGTTAGAATAGGAAAAACCCTATTCTCCCAAGAACACTTGCATGCATAACATGTTACATGGAGGAAGTGAAGAACAGAAGACAAGAGAAAAGTATGGTGGCCAAAAAGCTAGAGGAGACATCGTATGCAAAAGAAAACAATATATTAACAATATGTTTCTAGACAATTACAATGTGATGTGAAAACTCCTTATGAAAAACAAAGAGGTGAATCCTTATAAAAGGAATCACAAAACCCTAAAAGGGAAAACCTAAGGTTAGCTTAAGCAACTAGAGTGAATAGGTGAGTTAGTAATTAGATCATAATAATTTAATTAATAACCCAAGAGACTATTACTCTAACACCCCCCCTTAAGATAAGCTTAGGGAGAAGCAAAAACCTAGGAGACTACTGTAGAAAGCAGGAAAGAAGGGTCCCGACAACAAGGCCTGATCAGGTACCCAATACATGAAAGAAACTAGATGAAGGAAACTAAGCCTCCAATCTAGGGAAAGTCCCAAAGAAAGGAACAAGAAAGAGCAAGAAGCATCTTCGAAGCATGAAGCTATAAACACTGTCAGAAGTAACTGCTAGAACCCCCACTGAAAAAGTGCATGACCAGGTAGAGAAGACAAATTTTGAAGAGCTGATCAATCAAACCTAGGAAGCAATAGAACCAACAGGAGAACCCCCCCATAATGCTGAACAGGGAGAGGGGTGACAGGAACACCAACAGTGCAACAGAAGTACAAGCATAGGATAAAGGGTGGTGTCATCGACACACAACATGGGCTAATATCATGGAAGGTATGCTCACTTGACAAAGCTGGATGAGCACAAAATGACAAAATATCATAACCCCCAATGGCACTTTATAACTGAGTGTGAGTACAAAAAATACATAAGGTGCTCGAAATCCTAGATATGCAAAAGTAGGCACTTTATCTCAGTGCGTTTACAGAAAAGAAAATGCTATAGAAGAGAAGCATACAATGCTCAAAAGTCAGAAAGAAGAGTGAGCAAGAAGATGAGAGGAAGAGATCCCAGGACCTGTAGAACCAGAGTAATCCACCAGAGTGTGAAAGAGAAAATCTTAGAGGAGAGAGAACCTAGAGAAGAATCTAGAAAAATGACCCTTGCAACTGAAAATCTCACTAAACCAGTTTTTTGACGATATCTGGTTTGCCAAAAATGGAGTCCGGATGAGCTAGATATGGCTCCCAAAAGGCAGAAAATAGACATCAGACTTTGACAGCAAAAAACACTATCAAAATGGCAAAACCCAAATCTCCATCATCAAAAATTTCTTGGAAAGAGATTTTCGATGGTATATGGAAGTCATAAAAATACCCCCGTATGCTCAAGATAGAGCGAAAACAGTGCCAGGGGGTCAAAAGGGTACCAAAATCAGGGTTTAAGCCCTTGGAGCTGAAACAATCGCTGGCCCTTGGGTGCCATATGACCGCTGCAAGGGGCTGGGGTAGAGCCCCCGGTCACCCATGTGACCGCCCGTTGGGCTAAAAGGGGCCCACGGGGCTAAAGCCCGCTAGGCAGGCGGAGTGGCGGGGTACTGGGCGGCGGAGGTGGCCGGGCGGAGTGGTAGTGATAGTGGAGTGGGGGGCCATCGGGGTGGTGGTCGACGGAGTAGCAGGGCCGGTGGGGGCCGATGGGGGCCGGGAGGTGGCAGGGGCCGAGAGGCAGCTGGTGGCGAGGGCCGGTGGTGCCCGCAGAGCCAGCAAAGGGTGCCAGTGGTGGCTGAGCACCAGTGGCACAGTGGTGGTGCCATTTGAAAACCTTTGGAAGCGCATAAATTAAGTCAAAAAACATTATAAAAATAATGTTTTTTATTTTTTCTCAGTTTTCGTGCTCGTACGACACTGGAAACCAAATTGTTTTTTGCCTCGGAGGCAAGTTGTCCAAAATGGATAAACTTTATATAGATTCTGGGGTTTTTGGGCGCTCTGAGAACAACGGTAATGTCCATTTGAGCCCAAAATGACCAGAAATAGAGGTCCCCCTAAATCCACACAAAAAACTTCTAAAAAATCAGGAAAACCCCCAGCTTCTGAAACACTTCGATAAAACATGAACAACCAGCTACAGGATGGCTCTGATACCATGTTAGAATAGGAAAAACCCTATTCTCCCAAGAAAACCTGCATGCATAACCTTTTACATGGAGGAAGTGACGAACATAAGACAAGAGAAAACTATGGTGGCCAAAAAGCTAGAGGAGACATCGTATGGAAAAGAAAATAATATATTAACAATATGTTTCTAGAAAATTACAATGTGATGTGAAAAAATCCTTATGAAAAATAAAGAGGTGAATCCTTATAAAAGGAATCACAAAACCCTAAAAGGGAAAACCTAAGGTTAGCTTAAGCAACTAGAGTGAATAGGTGAGTTAGTAATTAGATCATAATGATTTAATTAATAACCCAAGAGACTATTACTCTAACACTGATTACATGTGAAATCCCCATATACATTATCATAAGGTTATACTTCTAACAATGTCTTTTATTATTGTGGGTAATCATCCCCATCGCGTTTTTTCCCCTAACAGGGTTTCCATGATAAAAATATTGTGTCAAATTGTGTGGATGCGATTATGATTGTGTGTGCTTGCATGTTCATTATTTTATTTGATCATATCAAATTGAAGGGTTCACAAGTTTAAGGGTTTTAAGTTTGAAGAGTTTAGGAACAACTAATTCACCCCCACCCTCTTAGCTATTCATTTCCATAGTATCAAAAATTGGTATCAGAGCTTAGGTCTCTTGAAGGAAGCTTAACAAGATTGAGGGATATCTACGATGACAACTGATGGAAAATATACTCCAAGGTTTTAAGGCACGAACTACCCACATGGGAAGAAAGGTATGAATCTATAAAGATAGCCAAGGATAAGAGGATACATTTCTACATGCAAAAGGTTAATGAATTGATTTCTACTATCAGATATGTTGGTGATATACTAAATAAAGGATAGATTATTTCAAAAATACTTAAATCTTTGCTCAATGTTGTTGTTGAGGAAATGCGAACCATTGTTAATGTGATAAAAGACATGCACAAATCAAATCTTAGTGAATTCTCTTCAAGAAGAGCATCAATGCATAAAAAGGAGTTAAGATAACTTGAGGAAGAGGAAAAGAGCTTCAAAAGATGGAAGCACTAGTGTTAAGGAGTCTATCAAAAGGATCATGTAAGTTTAAAGGAAAAATGTTTTGTAAATGTTTTCTTTGTGTAAAGAGATAGGACATTTTTCCTCTAGATTTTTGAGAAGATATCCTAAGTACAAGTCCAGTAAGTCTAATTATGAGAAAAAGTGTTCATGTGTTGATAAAGATGACATAGATGATGCATATGATGATGCCGATAATAGTAAATATGAATTTGTGTTTTTTGCAACCAAGGATGAATCTAAGTCAACAAATATTATATCTAGCATTACTGTTGCAAATTTTGATAAAGATCTCATGTATAATGAATATGTTGGAAGTGTGATTAAAGAATGAATTTTAGATACACAAATTGTAGGGAATGCATTGACTTCTCATAGTGTTAAAGAAGACAATCTGACGATTGATAATGAATTCTCACATCACATGATCAATGACATGAATAAATTTGAGAGATATAATAAGCATCAGAGTGAATCTAACAAGAAGAAGACAACTCTAAAGGTATGAGGTTCATGATCAATAGTGTTGCAAAATATATTTCCATAGATACTATGATTGATGATCATGTTAGTTGTGCTCATGAAAGGACCAAAACTTGTGATACTTCTCTTAGTAATATCACTATCTATAGTTATATTGATAAGGCCACCTTAGAGAACACTATAATTCATGTATATGAATAAGAAAAGGCTACAATTTCACAATTAGATAGAAGGAATGACTGGCTAATAGATAGTGGATGGTCACATCATATGATTGGTGATATAACAAAGTTTGTGAAATATGAAGAGTATGATGGAGGAATTGTTAAATGGGGTGACAAATATGAAGGTATGATCAAAGGTAAAGGTATGATTTCCATGGATGGAATGAATACTATAGATAATGTGCTACATATATAATGTCTAACAAACAACCTTTTTAGTGTTGGTCAGCTAGTTGAGAAGGGACACACTCTCAATTTCAGTGATAAAGAATGTAAAATTATGAATAAATCTGGAAGTGAGATTGGATTAGGATCAAAGAGCCAAAGGAATTTCTTCCATATGAATAAAAGAGTGAACTATCAAAATACTCAGAATGGACAAAGTTAGAACAAGAAGAGACAAGGAATCAACATTAAAGATGCATTGTATCAACATCATCATAATCACTTGTAGAAGGCCCCAAAGGAATTTGAAGAAGAAACTAATGCAAGAAAGGAAGAAGGAACAATGTCAAAGGCATAGGAGAAGAAAAGTACACCAAGGTATGACAAATTGGATTATGTTAAAGATAGATACCTGATTTCTCAATCTAGTAAAATTCAGTTTGAATCATGTATAACTAATTTAGATTAACACCATGAAATGGAAATTTCTCATGAGAATCAAATTAAGTGAATTCTAGAGAGAGAAATTATTCAGGAGGGAGGAAATGAAGATGGATATACAACAACAAATCAAGAGGATTCCATAAGTTGTAAGAACCTGGATGTTCAAAATAAGAATGAATCAGAAGTTAGGAGACTTATGAAGAGTGGAAGTCAAGAGTTAGTTGAAGGAAATTCCAAGTCAGGACATCAAAAATTATAGAGGATCAGATCTGTCTAATTTATGAAGCTGAATTCAGAGAAGTCATAGATGAACAGTGGGTTAGAGAAATGGAAGAGGAGCTTATAATTGCAAATGATCTCAAAGGCAAGATCAAGATTAGTCCAACTAATATTGAGGCATTCCTAACACAAATTTGGTCAATGGAAAAGAATGATATTGGATAAAAAGAAGGAGAATTCTCTAGGTCTACTCAAGATAAGCCTAAATCCAGGAAGAAAATAGAGAAGATCAAGAAGAACAAAGAAAAAGATCAGATGATTCAAGCCAAGCTAAAAAATAAAGCCAAGAAGAAGAACAAAACAAACAATAAAAGGAGATGCCACAAGAAATCTAAGGACAAAAAAGAGTAAGAAACATGTGGTAAGAAGCTCTAAATATCAAAACTTTAGTAGAAGTTGCTATGATTGTGGTAAATATGGACACAGAGTCTCATATTGAAATAGAAAAGATCATCCTCTTAGAAATAGAAGAAGTAATTATGTCCATGATTTATTCACAGGTGTGAGAAGGGTAAATGAAATTATCACAAGGTAATTAGGTAAATATCCTTGTACTATGATGAGGAATATTAATAGAAAACAAAAGATTGTCATATATCTCAGATGCAATGACTCCACTCAAACTTCTAAACACTATGTTGAGACTGAAAAGATCAATACAAGTATAAAAGAAGCTGATAAGAGAATATAAGGAGATGACAAGGTAGACAAGAATGATCAAAGGGATTCTATGAGAAAAGGGAAAGGAAAGGAGGGAAAGGAGAAGAAACACAAGAAACATATAGGTGACACTAAAGGACCAAACATGAGATTGCAGAAGAGTGGCAAGAGTAGAAAGAAAGTAAAAGAAAATGGGAAAGGTGAAGGTGAGAAGAAGTATAAGAAGAAGTCAAGAAGAAAGAATAACCAAGAACATCTAGATATGGGATCTACATCAGTAGGATCCAAAGGCAATTCAAAAGGACTTTCTTATCCCACTCAAAACTAAGATGCAAAAGGATGCATCGGTCCATATGAGCCACATGAAAATATAATTAAAGATGGATTGATGTATGGAGGCTACTACTCAAGGGAGTAGTAAGCATGAAAAGGAAGAGAGCTTTGTGGGATGTTACAAGAAAATGTAGAATCATGAAGCTAAGTGCTTGATCAATGTATGGATGTCTCAAGAATGTGTATGTGAAAGAAAGAAAGGTGAAGTCCTAGAAGATGAAGAAGAAAAAAATAACATTACTTTGACAAGGATAATTTAATGAGAACAATTAACAAGCCTCTATCATTGATGTCAAAGGGGGGAGAAATAAATGTGAAAAATACAACTAAGGTAAAGAATACATTAGAGGACAAGTTAAGAAGGAAGTTGATTAGGTAAGAGATTCAAGTTTATGTATACTTACACATAAGAAAGAGGTAAGATAAGATATGCGATGTGCACTTTAGGTGGAGAAGATGATGAAGAGAAGAGTATGCCAATTGATTATAACCAAGTCAAGAATGTTCCCAAGGGGAGAAAAAGAAGTGCTATTAGAGAGACTCTAAAAGATAATGAAGGCTATTGCTAGTAGTACTGCTGATTATCTTTCTTGGAGTGAGACTATTGGTTTCTGATTGTATTACTTATTTTTCATGTCACATGTTTGTTGGAATAATGGAATGGTGTGTACTGAGAGGGGAGGGGTGAATCAGTACCCTTAAAACTTTTATCACTTTAACCTTTAGAAATATTTACTTGCATTACCGACCATTGATGCTTTACCACCTTATGCATGAAATATAAAAACATAAATGTAATTGCATGTAAAAATTCATAGAAACATTCATGAAAATTAGTTACACATGACACAAGAATTGGTAATTCAGAAAACCCCTATTAGAAGGTAAAAACTACAGTGGGGATGAAACCCACAAAGCTTCACTATCTGCAGAATTTAAGGTGCCAATTAAGGCTACAAGTGTGATCACTTTTGATGATCGTAAGCTATTAGGAGTAACATGTTAGACTTGTTAAGTTTACTTGGTTAAGAGATTTTAACAACACTGTTAAGTGTGCACTCGGTTAAGAGATTTATTATAAGATTGTTAAGTCCACCTTTTTAAAGGATTTCTTCTATTTTGCTACAATTGTTAGAGAGTAGTAAAAAATACTTATGATATGATGGTATGCAATATTGAATTGATGAATATAGATCCTTTAAGCTCACAAAATTTATATATCACCTATAGTGATGGATAACACCTCTGTTCTGCTCGGTAGCCTTGAATCTTAGTTCTTCGTAACTG
This sequence comes from Thuja plicata, assembly GCA_018584345.1. Taxonomy (NCBI): domain Eukaryota; kingdom Viridiplantae; phylum Streptophyta; class Pinopsida; order Cupressales; family Cupressaceae; genus Thuja; species Thuja plicata. Next base: position 864,848 of record MU225970.1, on the reverse strand, counting down.
AATTCTTTCTTTTGTGTCCTTCTGCATGAAACTCTC
>MU225970.1:850204-864657 GCA_018584345.1 Thuja plicata | reverse complement strand
CATTCTATTCAAGGTTGCTCAAGGATGAGGCCTCCAATATCGACTCATAGCTCTCTAGTCATGGAGTGAAAAGGTTTGTAATGGAGGCCCTCAGATTGACCTAGTTAGTGCCTATGCAAGTACACCATGAAATGAGAGATTCGGATGCATGAAAATGAGATATACTTTATATGATTGTAATGCATGAAAAGAATTAAATCTAAATGATAACAATGCATGATTAATCTATGAAAGGAAATACAAATGCAACTTTAATCTATGAAAATAAACATGAATCTAATCTACATGAATAGCCATGATTGCAAGAAGAAGAAGACAAGAAGAAAGAAGTTGCAAAATCCAAGCTTGAGTGCTCAAATTCTCCTCCAAAATCGCTCTCCAAACAAGCAGCATAACAATACTATGAAAACCTAATATGAAAATGAGAAGGAGAGATTTCCTTATAAAGAAAAGTGAACGGTTGAGATTAAGATACCAAAATCAAAGGCTATGATTAAGAGGCAAAAATCCCACCACTTAGGAAAATGTGAAGAAAAAGGGATTTTTATTTAATTTAATTTAATTTATTGCCCTTTTCATCAAATAAAGTGCTTTAAGTGGGGATTTTTATTTATTTAATTAAAAGAGGGGTTTTATTTCAATTAAATAAATTAGAAGAACTTTATTTAATTAAATGGGAGGAATCGAATTTAATTAAATAAGAGGAATTTTATTTAATTAAAAGGGACAAATTTAATTTAATAAGATAAATTTTATTCAATTAAAATGGAGTTTAAATCTTTTAATTAAAAAAGATAAATTTTATTTAATTAAAAGGACAATTAAATCTTTTAATTAGATAAAAATGATCAAACCTGAGGAAATATTGAAATAATTGAATTAATTACAATTTGATCAAGGAAATTGATTTGAATTGAAAATATTGAAAAGCATTGATTCAGGAAATTGATAAAATGATAAAATGACAAATGGGGCCCAAAGTCTAGGCGACCATTTTAGGGTGCATACATTTGCCCCTCTTTGACTAATGTGTGATCATTCTGGGAACACATGTAGTCAAAGAATGCAGTTGAAGTGCGAGATCATTTTGGGATCACAAAACAACACAGACGTGTGATCATTCTGGGAACACATCAGGACAAAAATAATCACAAAAAAAAAGACAAATTCAACACCAAAATAAGTAATTGACATGTCAGAGATAAGAATCTCAAGCAAGACTGATATAATTGATAAAGCTGAATCAAAGATTGAAGTTTGATAGGTACTGCCCCCTCGTGATCGAAATTGAAATGAGATAGAGGAGAAACAACAAATTGAAAAATTTGATCAAATCGAACTAAAGATAAGGTTCTTGATGTAAGAAGAAAGATATAAAGATCACCGAACCAAGGTAGATCATTAAGCATGAAATATTATGCCCAAGGTTGAATTAGAAGAAAAGAAGTGGGGTGAAAGCGAATGAAAGTTATAAGTTTGGAAGAAGTGGAAAGAAGTGGAGAGAAGAAAGAGAATTTGCCCAAAAATCAATCAATTGTTTAAGATAGAAAATTTCAATTGAGATCACGAAAGAAGATAAGGGAATGAAGATCAGAACGTGATCACAGTTGATTAAAAGTCCACAAGAAAGATGAAGGAAAACCCTCTCAAACTCATAATGCAGCCTAAAATGGAAACTAATATGAGGTCTAACAATGCAAGCTACATGAAAATGAAAAGGTGTACTTGCAATAGAGCAACTATAACATAGGAATTTTGTGTTCATCATTCATTAGAGAATGTTAAGGAACTTATTTTCATCATTGGGCCATTATTAACGAAAATAAAAAAATCACACAATCATCACCAGTCACAAGCGCAACTATGAAGATATGAATGTGATTTATATTGGATTGGAATATGAAAAGATTCTAACATAAGCATCAAAGACATAAAGGTCAAGATGACTGTGATGTTAGCTTACCCAATTTAATATAGCAAAACCATGCTCACATCAAGGCATCGAGCCCAAGATGACCAGCAGAACGGTTGTGCAAAAATAGTGAAGCATAAAGCAGGAAGCAAATAAAATAATGCCCCATGCCCCAAGTCCTCTAGCTATGCATCACAGAGAGACTTATTAGACAAGGACACTCAATGAAAATCAATAACAGTTAGCACACAAAGAAAATATCATGACATAGCTCAAGCATTTAAGTGTTGCGTTTAAAAATTTAAGCGTGTTAACTGATACTGAGTTCTGAGGATAAGGATCAAATGCTCGCAATCAGGTAAGACCACATGAAAAAAATGGTGTAAGACCAAACTGATAAGTATTGAAAAATACTTAATGTCAAGGGTTGTATTGAAAAATACATTTGGGGTGGTGTTGAAAAAAAAACATCATTTGTGAGGCGTGCTAAAGACTAACGCATCCAAGAGACCAAAGTTAACACAATTATGCCCCCTAGACAAAGACAAAGACCAAGGCAACAAGGACAAGGCATGATGGAGGAAGGCTAAGTGTCGAGGACATGCGCTAAGAAACAGGGGTGCAAAGGCCTCAAGTAGCGCCCGTTTCCAAGTTTTCACCACTTGGATTTTATTACAATTTTTTTTCATTTTTCTTTTTTTTCTTTTTTTTTCAGGACTTTTTATAATTTTTTATAATTTTTGCTACCAAGGCACCTATTTTCAGGTTTTCACCAAGGCACTTTTTCTATTTTTTTTGAATTTTTTTGAATTTTTTGTATTTTTGGAATATATAATTTTTTTGGAGATACATCAAAGTGCCTATTGCTAGGTTTTCACTAAGATGATCATTTTTTCAAGACGTTTTCTGATTTTTAGACTTTTTGACAATATATCTTTTTTTAGATTTTTTCAGGATCAATAATTATGTACAAAAGGATGGCCCCAGACAGAATGGGCATCAAACTCCCAAACAAGATCACATTGTGCAGTCCCAATGTTTTAGCAAGGTGGAGGACATGAGGGATTAGCAAGCTGGTGGAAGAGATGGAAGACAAGAGAATGAAGGAGAATGAAGGGAAGAAATCCTCAAAGTCAAACTCCTCAAGAGTACCCAAGCTAGGGAAAAGAAAAGAAACATCATGTAAAGCACATTTGGACAAGTAATGAAACACCAGCATAGGATAAGTCACAAAAGCGTAATGCAGGAACATGAAAGGATGTAGTCCAAAGGAGTAGACATGTCAAGAGGCTTCATAGCACCGTGTTTTACTCTTTATTTTCCTTTTTTTTATTAGATCAAGACCAAAGGGTAAAAGGATAATGATAGGCAAAAATGAATGGAGGAAGATAAAGATGAAAACATGAAAGGAATGAAAGCAAGATCATCGTAAGATAGCTCACAAGATAGCCCAAATGTTAGTGTATAGATCAACATTGTCAAGATCAAAGAGAGAATACAGAATGGATGAAAGATTTAGAAGAACTACACATGATGCCTGATTGCCAGGTTTTTCATTATGGTACCTATCCAAGGCGCCACAAGGGAGTGGTTTTCGCCATAGGATGAAATTTTCTTTTTTCTTTTTTCTTTTTTTCTTTTTTTTTAATTTGTTTTTTTTTTTAATTTTTTTTGGAAGAAGGAAATTTTTTTAGATAATTCTCCTTGAAAGGATAAACCATCATATGTCAAGGATCCAAAATGATATGCTAAAAGATGCTGATAGGGAAAGGAAGATTAAAGAGAAAAATGGAGTATAAGGTTTTATGCAAAGCGAGTGAGGTTGGAAGATAGGAGGAATAGGCAAATGAGGAAAAATGATAGAAGGTAGAAGGATAGTGAATGGAAGGATTGTGAAAGGGTAAATGGAAAGGAAGGAAAGATCAACATCAATACACACATTGAAGGGTGGTGAGAGAATGGAGGAAATGTGAATGAAGGAATATGTGAAGGAATATGGTGAATGTATAACAGAGGTTGTGGTTTAGGCGCATAGAATGAAAGAATGTTTTAGAAAAAGATGAAGTGGAAGCCTTTGGAAGCTTGAATGTCAACTTCACTTGTTTCTCAACATGAGACTTTTTCAAGAGAGATTTTGAAATCCATATAGTCGTAGGCTTTTTATTTTATTTTGATGATTTAGAGAGGATATATTCAATGATGGATTTTGGAACCCATACTTGTCTTGTAGTTTTCTTCTTAAATATCCCTTTTGAATTTATGCCCCCATGTCGATTAGAGGAGACATGGTGATCTTATTTTTTAGATGGATTCTTGTATTGCTTCTTTTTCTTGTATTGAACATTCAAGTTTCTTCCAAAAGACTTGGGACTTGTGGAGGAAGAAAAAGAATATGACTGGTTTAGATGGGTGGATGGATGAAAAGGATTTAATGGTATGCATCTATGTTGATCTTGAGGAAAGATAGGAGATGGAGGGACGTAAGGACCCAAGATGGATGAGGAATTAGGAGAGTTAGGAGGGGAAAGTGAAGGGACATAAGGAACCAATATGGAAGGAAAATGTGAAGCTCTTAGTATTGGTGGAGGAGGTCTAAGGATGGACGTGGAAGACGCAAAAGGATAATCAATAAGTTCATCAGCATGTATATGACAACCAAGGACATCAAAATCTTTAGAGTGAGCATTAGGATTTTCAATAGGATAATGAACATCTTGAATAGGAGCACCTTCTTTGATAGGATTGTTCAAAGCTTGAAAAGACTTAGGAAGAGTAGAAAGTGGAAGCGAACATGGAGTGGTAGAAAAAGAAGATGAAAGACTTTGATCTTGACAAGGATCTTTGGATAGCATAAGCACATAATTTTTCTCTTTATTTTCAATAGGCTCAATATTAGAAATAACAACACCATTTTTAATAACCTTAATGGAAGTTTCATCTTTGGAAAGCGCAAGTGTAGTAAGGTTATTTTGATTGTCAATAAGCTCAACGACGTAAGTAGTAACTTGATCTTGCTTAGGAGAAAACTTAAGACATGGTGGAATGAATGAGAAAGGGAATAAGGGATCAAAAGAACCATGAGATGAATAAGAGACATCATAAAGAGGATTGGATGACATGGAGGTTTCTTGATCTTGATCTTTCTTTATGTTATTTTCGTTATCATTTTTAGAGTCCTCTTGACATGGAGCCACTTCTAAGGGCAAGGAAGCATGTTGGAATTGTATGGGAGACTTGGGAAGAGATGATGAAGGATTAGATGAAGTAGGCATTATAGCATATAAAGGCTTAGGCTCTTTAGGTTTAGCATTATTGGAAGTATTTGCAGCCAAGTGAAGGTTAGCTTGAGTTTCTTTAAGAGGTAGCCCTTGAGGATAACTATAGGGAACTGCATGAAAATCATTAGGACTTGTGTCAAATAAAGGATTTGTGAAAGATGTGAGAAGTTTGGAAACTTTAGGAGATGTATGTGTATTGGAGGAAGTAGAGGATGGAAGGGAACCGTCACAAAATGACTGTTCATCATTAACATGATCTTTCTTGATATTACAATCTTGATTTTCAGCATGAGAATCCTTGGAAGAGCGATGCCTATAGTAGCTACTTTTATAATTAGCACAGAAAGCTTTCTCTTCCTCAAATTTATCATCAAATTATTGTTCATAAAAATCATCAAATTCTCTTTCAAAATCATAATCATATGGATCACCATCAAAATATCTCCACTATGAACCCCCATCCCTAGTAAGTGTGAGCACACGATGAGGAGGACTCAGGAATAGAAATGTCATAAGTATGGCTATGTATTTCATCATAATAGCCATCATTAGTATAGGCATCAAAGTCATCAGAATCATAATAGGCGGGATCATCAAAGTCATAGTCATCATAAACAGGCATGTCACTCTTCACGGAAGAGGTATCACAAGGATTATCACGTTGCTCATTATGGTATGCATTTTGAAGAGAATCATGACTCTTGGGAGAAGTAGAAGAAGAATGAGATCGTGAAGCAGAGGAAAGTGAAGACCTAATGGAAGAAGAAGATTTGGATGATGAGGAAATATGAGAAGATTTAGAAGATGAAATATGTTTGGAAGAAGGAGATCATTGTGACATGATCTTGTATATGATTCTAGCCAAGGCATCTGACTCAATCGATTTTTCCTATATTTTTGTACTAAGTTCATCACCCATGCAATTTTTGGAGAAATGCCACTCTTTGAATTGAGCAACAAGTTTGAGATCATCTATTCTCAAGAGAGCTTCCATAACAAGATATTTGGAATTCATGGTTCTAGAAGAGGAGAAATCAAGAATGGAAGTGATAGAATATATGAAAATAGAAGAATATAGACTAGATAATAAGAGGAAAAGAATCAAGAAGATGTGAAGATCTTAGGAAGAAGAGGAAGAAGCGTGAAAGAAGAAGAGAAAGAATGGAAATGGAAGACTAAGAAGACATGGGAGATGTGGAAGAAAGAAGACCAAGAGTCATTTTGTGTAAATTGATACCATTTAAGTTCATTTGGATGTTGAGCAAAAATGACTAAAAATAAGAAGCAAGCAAAATTATGAATTAAAAATCGAAACAAAGGTTTCAAAAAATTAGGGCATGTGGCTTTAGGTTTTTCCATCAGTGACAGCAGAGTAGAGGTGGAAGTTTGCAACAATTCCTCTGATGAAGACACTAGCAGCACCGGCTTCTCAAGCTACTGCTTCAACTGCTGGCTGTATGGTCACAAAGCAATCAATTTCCACAGAACTGATGCGTGAGTGTCAAGCCCTAATTATGATCACCTCAAAGATTTCATTGTTAAGCAGAAATAGAAAAGCCTTGAAGAAGGCAGGAAATCCAAAAATGTTTCGATCCCCAAGAATACAGATCTCCTGGTAAATGATCCTACCTCGAGATCTAGGGGAGGCATAGGAGGTAAAAATAGAGAATGAAGTATCATTCAAACACCAAAAATCTTCACGGTTAAGGATTTGGATTGCCAAATCAATCAGTTCTCCAAGACAAAATATGCACTGCACAAATTGAGCATCCCCGGGATTGAGCGGACCCTAAAATCCAGTATTGAACCAGTCAATAAGTCTGATGACCCTCATTCTGCCTTGAGGAGAGGTGGATTTTTAGTGGCCCAGGTGTATCCCGGGAATGCAAAGCTGAAAGAGCATGAATGGCAGTAGGTCAAAAGCAAAAAGAAGGTAAAAAATCATACTGTTGATAAGAATCACTTTGAGCTCTCTCTGAGAAATTTGTTTGATTCCCTAAGAACCGAGAAAGACATTCCAAAAATTAGCTCATATTCCCCCCCTCATTTTTGCAATAGGGTTTTGGAAAGGAAGGGAAATCTTAGGGATAAATGCCACAAGCACAAAGATCTTCCTCAGTCAGAACCAAATATTATCCCCCCTTCCTTTGACAAAACCCTAAATACCCACCCTGGGTTAGCCATTAAAGAGGTAAATACAGAGCTATCTAAATCTAAGATTCTTGCACACAGTGGCAGGGTGTATGAGCCTCCCTCGAAATACTACTCTCCACCTCATCGGTGCATGACTGGTAAGCATTTAAATCATAAACCCAACCCAAGTACTAATGGGGCAGAGGATCCACATTCAAAGGTTTCATATCCAGCTTACACTCCACCACATAGGCGAAACAGTAACCAGGTGCTTGATCATAATATAGTTAAAGGTTTTTCTAATTGTGATTCCAACAAGCTAATCTTAGAGGAAAATTCTATAGTGCAAAATCAGAAATATTATGAAGATGCAGGTATTATTTTTTGATGGAAGGGAGTAGGAGCTAGCATTCTGGAGATCTCAGAAGCACTGACAGTAATGCTTCCCAGAGAAGTAAGTATCACTTCCCTTATTGATTTTTTCTTCCTAATAGACTGCAAGAAATCAGAAACTAAAAGGAAGATATTAGAGTATCAGAATATGAAATTTAGGCATGAATCTTTTTTCATTACTAATTGGATGCCTCTGTTCAATCCACTATATCTGGAAAACTTTGAGGTAGAAAAAGCTATTTCACTCAGAAACTTACCAATAGAATTATCAAACCTAGACTCTGTTAGTAAAATAGGTAATAAAATTGGTAAATTTGTAAGAATTAGTGAATCCATACCTAAAAAAATAGAGAAAACTATGATTATTAAGATGAAAATACATCAAAACTGCATTCCTCACATGTATCTTTGTTTCAATTCCAATACTATAATCATAAATCCAATTATTATTGAAAATTTCATAGAAACTAATTATAAAATTAGTATTAATAATCAAGATGTTAACAGGAATTTCAAGAAAACTACTAATCTCTTAAATAGTATCTTGGAGGTGAACATAAACTTCCATTCAGACAAAGGAGGTTTCACTATCACTAATGTAGGGGATAAGAGTATAAAAACCCCACACAATATCAATTACTCCTGCAAACCTACTCAGGAAACTGAGTAATTTATCAGCCAAGCTCCGATTAATGAGGCTCCTTCTATATTACATAGGGAGAGTGTCTCCCCCCATAACATACCGTTAGTAAACAACATTTGTGAACCTCTGATAATAGAACAGCCAGAGGGTACCCTAGATTCTGAAAGGAAGGAATTCCAATCAGAAACTATAGTTAGGATGCAACCCCTGGATCATGTAGCTCAGCTAGAACACAAGGGATATATAGCTAAGGACTCTATGTGTACTAAGGATCAATTGAGGATCAAACAGAATAATATTCCACCAGGTGTATCATCACCAGAAAAACTTTTGGAAGATGAGCATTGTAATAGAGAAATCAAAATTATAACAGACTATATAGGGGAGACTGTCACAGATGAACTTAAGGACCTTTTTATAAATGAAATCTGTGATGAAGAAGAACTAAGATATCAAAAGGATGTCTTAATTAGGAAGATTCTGGCGCTCAGAAATATCGAGGAAGAGGATGTCCCAATGGAATGCCAACAAAAAGATGAGGAACCAAAACTTTCTATTACTTTGGATCCGGAAACTCTTAACAAAGTATTTTCTGACAATTTGGAAAATCTGATAGAATCATATGGTCAATAATATATAGAGGCTGAGGATGACCTCATCAATTTAGAAAGGGGGTATGGACAAGAAGATCAAACAGAACACCCAGTTTCTATTCCTCATCTTAGGGATAATGCAGAAAACACTGCAGAAAACATTGACGACATATTTGGTATTACAAATGAAGATAGACACCTTGGAATAGCCATCAATAAGGAAGGATTATCCTCTCCCAATATAAACAAGATCAAAAATAAAAGCGGAAGGAAATCTTTCATAGAGCTTAGAAACATAGCAGGCAGTGCTGAAAATCAAATGAAGATCTCTAATATTCTGAATTGCGGGAAGGGGAAGTGCCTTCCCAAGGTGCAATTAAAGTGACATCCTGGAATGTTAGGGGCTTAAATGCCCCTAACAAATAAAGACTCATTAAGAGTTATCTAAAGAATTTTGAATCAAAAATTATAGTTCTACAAGAAACTAAATTAAATACTGAAGAAAGCATAAAATTTAACGAAAAACTGGGTATATGGAAATTAGAATTTGTACCAGCAGCAGGTGCATCAGGAGGCTTAGCAGCTTTATGGGACCCCCAGATAATCTCATTCTTAGTCCTATCTAGTAATAGTAACTGGATGGTCCTAAGGATTTGCAGCCTCAAATCAAACCTTAAATTTAATCTGATCAACATTTATGGACCTGTACAAAACATAGAGAAAAAAAGGGTTTGGCAGGAAATCCAATCCATACTGCAATCAAACAGAGGAGAGACACACATCTTAGGTGGAGATTTTAATGCTATCTTGAACACCAATGAAAAATTTGGAGGATCACAGTAAATTTCACAATCTTAGAAAGATTTCAACCAATGGGTCACAGAAAATAATTTAATAGATATCGAGACTATCAACAGAATGTTTACATGGAACAATAGAAGATCGGGTTTTAGCCATATTGCAGAAAAATTAGACAGATTCATGTTTAGTGGAGAAGCAGAAAATTTTAATCAATTATCAACCACTGAGATTCTCCCAGATTTAGGCTTGGATCATTTCCCCATCAGATTATCTATTACCGAAAACTATAAACCCAATAGAAACCCGTTCAAATTTGAGTTTATGTGGTTCCAAGATTAGGACCTCATAAACCTTCTAGAACAATGGTGGAACCAAATAACAGTCGAGGGTTCTAAGATGTATAGTTTAGTAACTAAACTCAAAATCATTAAAAATAAAGTCTTGGAATGGAATAAGAGTAAATTTAACATCTTTGAGGAGAAGGTTTAGACTGAACAGGAACTAGAGAATCTTAATAACTTAGTCATAGCCCAAGGTATGAATGAGAATAGCTATTTAAAAGAAAAAGAACTCATGACTAAATACAATGAAATCTTACTTAAAGAAGAAATATATTGGAAACAGAAATCCAGGGAAACTTGGCTCAGAAAAGGAGATAATAACACTAAATTCTTCCATCAATCAACTAACCTAAAAAGAAATATCAATAGGATCTCCAAGATCAAAGATGAGAAGGGGGATCTCTTAGAATATCCCAAAGACATCGCAGTTCGGATCACAGAATATTACAATTCTCTTCTTAATAATACAAAAGCGGTCAACCTTCAAGCCCAAAATGAAATGCTTAAGGCTATTCCTAACCTAGTATCAGATGAGGATAATCTTATGATTAACAGAAAACTCACCTTGGAAGAAGTCAAGACCGGCTTATTCCAAATGCAACCAGACAAAGCCCCAGGCCCTGACAGCTTCCAGGCTGGCTTCTTCCAAAAATGATGGCACTTTATGGGAATGGACATCTGGCAAGCTGTTGAAGCTACTAGAAATTTTGGCACTATCCTATTGGAAATTAACAATACCTTTTTTTCTCTTATCCCTAAGAAAAATGACTGTATTGACCCAGAGGATTTTCGTCCGATATCTCTTTGTGACACTATTTATAAAATATTATCAAAATGTCTGGAGAATAGACTTAAAACTCTCCTCCCAATTTTAATCTCAGAAGAATAGATGGGCTTCATTTCCAATAGGTCTATCCTAGATGGCATTGTTATAGCCCAAGAATTAGTTCACACTGCTCAAGTTACCAAGGAATCGAGTATGTTTATTAAAATTGATATCCAAAAGGCATATGACAAGGTGGATTGGAGATTATTATGTAAGTTCATGGAAGCTTTTGGTTTCTCCAAACAATGGATCAATCTCATTTTCAAATGTATCTCTACCCCCAAAATCTCCATTCTCATTAATGGTACCCCAGAAGGTTTTTTTGGTATCTCCCGAGGCATCAGGCAAGGTGACCCGTTGTCGCCCTTCCTTTATGATATCATGGAGGAAGCCTTTGGGAGAACCATCATGAAGAAACAGATCAAAGATAAGATTATAGGTTTAAAATCCATAGATAATATCCCCTACATTACCCACCAACAATTCGCGGATGATATTATTCTCCCAGGATCTGCCAATTGCCAAGAGGCTAGGGCCTTTAGAGATGTCCTTAACCTATATATGAAGGCCTTAGGACAAAAAGTTAATCCCAATAAATCAGAGATCTTCTTTATTAATACTACACCTAAATAGGAAAAGATAATCTGTAATACCCTTGGTTATAAACTGGGCAATTTTCCTTGTAAGTATCTAGGTATTGACTTAGATAAAGGCCAACAATCGTCCAAACTTTGGCAAAAAGTTTTAACTAAGAATCAGGATAAGAAAAGTTCCTGGAAAGGTAAGTGGCTTACTAAACCAGGAAGGACCATTATGATTAAATCAGTCTTGTCAGCCATTCCGACGTATCATATGTCTATTCTCCCCCTTCCTATTAATATTAAGCATAACTTAGATAAAATGTTGAGAGAATTTTATTGGCAAGGATCATCAGAGGAAAAGAAATTGGCCCTAATCAAATGGGAGAATTTATGTAAACCTATTTCTATGGGAGGTTTGGGAATTAAGAACCTTTTATGGCAAAATTGAGCTCTGGGAGCAAAGCTTGTTTGGAGACTATTTAAGGAACCTAATGCGAAATGGGCGTCAATTTTATTACATAAATATATACCCGAAGTAGATCCCATTAACATCTTTAGAGCTCAATCACATGTTAAAGGCTCCCACATCTGGAACTTTGTTAAGGTTTCTATAGGTATCATCAGAAAGTACCTCACTTGGGATGTGGGTCTTGGGGATCATGCTTTGTTCTAGGATGACTCATGGGCAGGCTTCCCCTCGCTAAACAAGGAGGACTTTTCATCAACCCTCATAGAACAATGTAAAGCTAACATTGGTACATACCTAAAAGACTATGTTGGATTAAGTAAGGACTATGATTCTAACCTAGCCTCAATTGGAATTTTTTTTGAACAAGAAAGAAAGAAATTAATCAATATTTTAAAGGATAGAGACATCACTATCAAAAATAAACCAGACGCACTATTATGGGTAGGCTCCAATAATGGGGAATACTCAGTAAAAGATGGATACAAAACCATAATTCGCAAAAATAATATGGATAATTTAGACATTCCTCTTAATCTTTGTTGGAACAAAGCCTGCCTACCTAAGGCTGGTATGTTTCTCTGGGTGGCTTTGCAGGACAAGATCTTAACATTAGATCGATTACATAAGCTAGGTTTCAAAGAGCCATTTAGATGCCCCTTATGTGAGAACCGGGTAGAGGATGTTGATCATCTTCTTTTGAACTGTACCTTCACCCAAAATTGTTGGAAATGGTTACAACATTCCCTTGATTGGAAGTCTGCTCCTCCTTCAGACCTGTTGGGCCTCCTTAAAGCATGGCCAGCTCTCTATAAAGACAATCTCTATAAGGACATCTGGACTATATCACCCTCCATCTTAGTCTGGGAGGTATGGAAGGAACGTTATAGAAGGATTTTTACAAATCAAAAACTAGATTGGAGGAATATCATAAATAAAATTGAAGCTTCAATAACGGAAACTATCAATAGCAAACTTCATGGAATCACGTGCTATGAGGACTCCTTCAAATCCTGGGATAACAAGATCAGACTTAAATGGCCCTCTTTAAACATTCTGACACTATTTGGTAGGGGAGGTAGCAAATTGAAATCAAACAGATCTAAATGTACTTGGAACCCTCCCGAGGAAGGTTGGGTCAAGTTAAATTTTTATGGGGCATTTAGAGGCAACCCTGGGATTGCCAGCATTGGTGGGATCATCAGAAACTAGAAGGGAGAAACTATTACTAAATATGCTAGCCCTATTAAACCCACTATGAACAACATGGCTGAATGCTTAGCTGCTTTGGAAGGCCTTAAGATTTGTAAAAAACTCAATATATCTAAATTAATTATTGAAGGTGATTCTCAAATAATCATTAATGCCATCAGAACTAAGAAGACACCCAATTGGTCAATCAATTCTAGGATTGAAGAAATAAATCTGATCCTAGAGACCATCCCTGAGTTCGTTGTAAAACACACTTACTAGGAGGGCAATTCAGAGGCTGACTCTCTAGCCAACTTAGGTGCCAATGGTATATCTATCATGGTTTAACTCTTTTTCCATTCATCCTTTATAGCGGACATCCTAACTTAACTGATTATTTATCTCTTCCTACCTTTTAAGATAACATTGGTTCTTTTTAATTTTTTAATCACTGCCTGCTAAGAGGTTATTGTGCCTTTTCCCCATGACATTCATCAACTGATGAATTTGATGTTGGCCTTTTATTTAAGGAGGCTAACATGTCATCATTTCATAGCATGTTTGTCTGCTTATCCTTGTGAATGAGGTTCCGTTCCCTTCATCGTTCTCCTTAGACAACATGTGACCTACCTTCCTGACCTTTCCAGCTGCCACCAGTTTCTACTAGATGCTTCTTGAGTCCCTTTCTCTTTATCTACGTACTGCTTTCTAGGAAACTTATCTATCTCCTGTTTGTCTTCTATGTGCATTTCGGTCTTGTTGTAGTTTTTTGACTGACATCTCTGTCTCTCCTATGATTTTACTTGTTTCCCCCATGGAAATTAGGCTAACCACTTTCAATTATGGTGGTTACAGAGCCATGGCTTTCAGTGGCTCTGTTACCCTGGAAAGGTGGAACCAGATCCTTCTCCCATTATCAAATTCATCTAGGAGGGCTCCCTCTCACTCCAGACTGTCTTGACCTATAAGTCGTATAATATAGGCAAGGATGATACTTTTATACACTTTTTTATACTTAATAATTGTTTAATTACACACTTATAGATTTGTGTATGAGAAAGCACATCAATATACAAAGTACCTTAGGTTATTTTGATATGCTTTCTCAGGCACTTAGTTTTTTCATCTATATATGCATACATAAATGTATATAGTTACGATCATATATATTTATGTATGTATACTTTTAGATGGAATTATAGATCAATGCCTATTATTATAACCTCCCTCATCTGTCACTCGGTAATGTTATGATTATTCTTCATGAAGCACTGAATTAATTAGGAATGGCTTCC
>MU225970.1:812037-842070 GCA_018584345.1 Thuja plicata | reverse complement strand
TTTCTCATAGCCATCAAATCTCTTCTGATAACACTGGGACTCATCATGGGACCCCTTCTGACAATAAGAAAAAGTGGGGTTCTGAGTCTTCTGTTTCTCCTTCTTAGAAGAAGATGGTGGGCCAGTAGAGTGCTGAGAAGAGGAATCAGATATCTGCTTTGGCTTCAGCTTCTGTGTATCCTGAGATGACTTGGCAAGAAATGCCTATGACTGTGAACCTGTAAGAGAATCCATCTGACTGAGCTTGGACTGCTCACGAGTTAACCTGTCACAAAAGGTCTCAAAAGAGGGCATAACATGCCGAGTACCCAGTGCATCCATAGTGGAGTAGAAGGTATAAGTGAAGATCTGATAAGGACCACGAAGCTTGGAGAGTATCAGGAAGATACACTCATCATCTGACTTCGTCTTTCTAGCAACCTGTAAGATAGATCAAAAGGACTTGAACTTCATCAGGAAGTCCTCAATGCTGGTAAATGAATCAGGTGCCAAGAAGGTGAACTTTGCATCTATCTGAAGAATCCTGCTCTGATACCATGTAGAAACTGATGAAATATCAGATTCAACTCCAAGATCCAGCTGCATGCAATAAACCTGTCACAAGAATGAAACAGAAAAACGAAAAAAGCGAAACCCAGAAGTTTACTCAAAATGTGAGAGCAAAAATATCAACTGAGTTAAATGAACATCAATTACAAAGTTCAACCTTAAAAAGGTGAACAAAACCCTAAAAGGGAAATACTAGGTTGCACATTATTAATTAATAATGCACCTAAGAGACGCTTAAGAAACTAGAGTAAAAGGAAATAATACTCTAACAGATATGGTTTGGGATTGGTGTGGCCTCCTTCTCTTCATTATGATATGTCTCAGTTAGAGTCAGTACCTACTTGGGGGCATTGAAGATTTCATTCCAAATCTCATTTCTTTCTTTGTCAAGGTCTTCTAATTTTCCCTCTAGTATTTTGTATGCTCTCAGCTTTTCTGAAAATTTCTTTGCATTCTCCTTCATTGTTGAATCAATTTCTTTTACTATTGACTCGGGTGACATGAGTGTAACTAGGGATCTTTCACTTATCTATTTTTTTGTGTGCAAGGCATATGTCCATCTTGCTGATATTTTATCAATAAGTTTTTGTGGAATATTCTTGTTGAATTGTATAGGTACATACTTGTATGCAACCATTGCCTTAATTATGACCTCTTCTATCTTATTCTGATCTACGAGAGATAAGGTTAGCCATTGTCTAATCTTGTAGTGTGATATGCTACATGTGTTGATGATTGACTCTGCAACTTCATCAACTATTTTAGGAACTTTGATCTATTCAGTTTGGAGTCCTTGTTCTCTCTCATCTTGTTTAGTGTCATCCTTGTCCTCTTTTCCTCCTATATATTTCCTTCTTTGTCTTGGTGTTGATTAATCAGTTTGAGGCTTTCTCTTTTGATAAGTCCTCACAGTACCTATCTTTATTGGTGGTGAGTCTATTTATTTTGTGGTCTTACTCCTGGTTCTTAATGCAGCTATTACATTTGTAACATTTGATTTCTTGGTTGGTGGTGCATCAGATTCAGTAGAGTCGGAGTCACTTGACTCTTCACCTTCACCGACGGGTGACTTTCCCTTGATGACATCTTATTCCAAATCTTCATCCTCTACCGAAAGTTTCTTTTGAAGAGTATTTATGATTTTTTTCTTCTTTCGGTCTATCTTCTTCACTAGACTAAGCCTGTCTTGATTCTAGACTTGGCTTCCTCATATGTTCCAAATCTACTTAATGATTTATCCACCGCTTCATTTAGCAAGGATTCAATAGCATATGTAGTTTGATAAATGTTGATCTCATAGTCCAGTGGCAGTAACCATGTTGTTCTCAGTACAACTGGTTTTATTAGAGTGGTGTCAGTGTCCACTATAAAACATATGTCATCTTTGTATTGTTCCACCAGTTGTGCAGGGATTCTCATTCTCTTCTACATTCTATCCTTGAAAGCAGTGAAGTATGTATCCATGATAGATGTGAATTTATCCCCTAGTGACTTAATGAATTCACTAATTTGTGCATTTATTGGTCGGGTTGTGTCCCAAGTGACAATACCGATAGATGGGAAGAAATTATGAAAGTAGAAGAATGTGCACATAAGGATTGAACCAAACTTTCATGTATTAGATCTATCTGATCTAATATTTATCATATTATCCTCCAGTTGCTTCAGTAGTAGCTCAGATAAGTCTAGTTGAAGTCCCTTCTTCACAATCTTATAAGCAGTGTCAACTGCTCCACATGCTATGTTGTTGATTCAGATAGCTTGGAATACCTTGTACCCAATCACACATGCACCAAATTTCATCTCTAGGTCAGTGATAGAATTAACTTTCAATCCTCTTCCATCCCATATTGCACCAGTTAACTTTTCAATCTTGGGGTGAGAAGGATGCTTTAGGGCTTTAGCCTTGTCCGTTACTAGATAACCTGTTACATTGTGAATCACATCCTTTGTGGTCAGTTTTGGTTCATCCAACCACATTTTTATGTCATGTACTTGGATAAGTACAATGCATATCCATTTTGTCTTGAACTCTTTTGGGAATAGTAGGACATTGGTTAAACCTTTCACCTCTATGTGCTTGTGTTCATCTTCCAGGTTTCCATCTTTGCATAGCTTCTAGTAAGCTTCTTCAATCTCCAGATCTCTGATCTCTGCAACCTTGTAGTGGATGTATGCATGAATATCTTCAACTAGAAAAACCCTAGGAGGTATACTTGAGAATTCTCCCTTATCACCGAGTTGAAAAACAACCTCAGGGAAAAACTTATAGTTAGGCTCCTCACAGGTTGTATTCTTGATCAGGTTGATTTTATTTTCCTTTGTGTTCTTGATCTCTGTGACTCGCGAGGTAGTTGCCATTGCTTGTGAAATTAGGGATTTCGTAAATAAACTGTGAGCTTGGTGAGTCTAGATAATCACTTGATCTTTGATGTAGATGCTAGGAATCTATTGGAGTATCCTTTGAATATGCTGTGGATCCCTCTGCAATCTTGTCACTCTTGGTCATTCTTCTTTGCTCTGCTATTTTATCTTTTTCACATGGTGAATGAATGAGCTCTTTGTTTCCCTATTTATAGAAAATAGCCTAAGTGGTGCAATTAATGCTTCATCTACCACTCAGTAATCAAAGACGCTCAGGTATCATACCAAAGAATTCATCCTTGATGAATATAAAATGCTCAAGGTTAGTGACAACTAGTTATACTTTTTCACATGTTCACCAATGATGCTTGGTATGTAGTGAAGACTTGATTGTATTTTACATGTTTACCGATAATGCTCAGTTTATATTGACAACTTGGTTGTTTTTCATATGTATACCGACAATGTTTGGTATGTATTGACTGACGAGATTGGATTATCAAAATCATAGCAAGTAATACAACACTGCATCTCCATTCATGCTAATTTGGAATATTATCTATGAATATAGGAATTTATGTAAGATATAGCTTTGTAGAGTGCATTTCTGTACTTACTTGTCTTTCTTAGGTGGGGGTGGTGATATCACCTAATTCATTGGATGAGGTGTCACCTACTATATTGCTTGGTCCAACATCATCTTTTCTTGAAGCTTTCCTCCATATTTGATTTCTCATTCTCCTGATATCTTCAATAGTGTTCCCATTAGAAAAAGTTCTTGACTCTCTCACTCGATCTCTGTATTCCTTTCTTAGGTGACCGACCTTATGACAGTGTAAGCATGCCATTCTGGAGTTATTCTAGTTCCTTGATCTTTGTATCCATTTCCTCATGCGGTTTGTAGCTATGTATCCATATCTACCACATGCTGTGCAATTTACCCATGTGTTGTAATCCCAAACATATGAGTTACCGACTCTTCTTAGTTTATAAGCATTTTCTTTCTCTTTAGGTTTCCACACTTGCGTTTTCTTTTTCCTGCATTCATGAGATGTGTGTCCATGCATTTTGCAAGTAGAAAAATATTTTTCCATGTAGGATTCCTTCTTTGGTTTTTTCACCTTAGATCTGCATTCATGTTCTTTGTGTCCATGCTTGTTACAGTTATAAGAATTACATATGAATTTATGAATACCTTTAGCTTTGCTCTTGCAAACATTTGATGTGTGGCTTGGTTTTCCACAGTGATTGCATGACTGCTTCTTTGCTCTTAGATTTGTCTAGACATTCCTTTGATTAGCTCAATTTTGTGAATCTCTATGCTTGATATACCCTAAACCAATATTATTGTTGAGTCTTCTTTATCCATTCAGAAAATCATCCATTCTTTTTGTACTCTCTTTAGCTTTATTGATCATATCATTATGTTGTTGTTGAATCCTTACTTCATGCTTTAGTTTCTCATTTTCTTCTCTTAGTTCACCAATAGCTTCCAATTTCCCAGTGAGTTCTATGTTCACTCGGTTGGCCTCATGACTCATAAGAGCTATTTTATTGGTGATCTCATTATGATGTTCAGTAAGTGTTTGTATTTCAGATTCTTTCTCTTGCAGTTTTTCAGTGATCTTCCTCCTATCATCAATAGCTAATGTTCTTTCTTGTTCATCTTGTCTAGCATTATTCATAAGATCAATCAATCTTACCATTTGTGTCTCTTGACCGATCTGTAGTACCTTTACTTATTTAGTTAGATGTTGATTGATTTCATTAAGAATTGTAATGCTTCCTTCAGATGTGTAAGATGTATTGCTAGATGTAGATCCCGATGAATCAAAAAAATCAGGTATCTCTTCTTCATGATAGTTAGTTTCATTGTAGCAAGATGTCGTGACCTTTCTTTCATCCAATAATTCTCTCATCTTTATTCTTACTTCTTTGTATTTCTCATAAAAGATTTGTATCTGCAACTTCTGATTCTCAATATTCTTATCAAGCTTATACCTTTCCATTGTATGATCTTTTCTCTCAAGTGATTTAAACTTTTCCAAATAAGAGATCTAGCTCTGATACCAATTGTTGGAATAATGAAATGGTGTGTATTGAGAGGGGAGGGGTGAATTAGTACCCTTAAAATTTTTATCACTTTAACCTTTAGAAATATTTACTTGCATTATCGACCATTGATGCTTTACTACCTTATCCATGTAATATAAAAGCATAAATGTAATTGCATGTAAACATTCATGAAACTTAGTTACACATGATACAAGAATTGGTAATGCAGAAAACCACTTTCAGAAGGTAAAGACTACGGTGGGGATGAAACCCACAAAGCTTAACTATCTGCAGAATGGAAGGTGTCGGTTAAGGCTATAAGTGTGATCACTTCTGATGATCTTACCTTGTTAGGAGTAACATGTTAGACTTGTTAAGTCTACTCGGTTAAGAGATTTTAACAACACTGTTAACTGTGCACTCGGTTAAGAGATTTACAATAAGACTGTTAAGTCCAACTTCTTCAAGGATTTCTTCTATTTTCTACAATTGTAAGAGAGTAGTCAAAATTACTTATGACCTGATCGTATGCAATCTTGAATTGTTGAATACATATCCTTTAAGTTCACAAAATGTATGTATCACCTATAGTGATGGATAATACATCGATTATGCTTGGTATCCTTGAATCTTAGTTCTTCATAATTGAATTCTTTCTTTTGTATCCTTCTACATGAAACTCTCTGTCTGATACATAGATGTCTTCTGCGGCTACAATCATCTTTTTTTTGAATGATTATACATCTATATATATAATGTATTGACCTAATTAGGTTTCACGCTTTACAATAAAAACTCTATGATCAAAGGTTTACAACTTGACCTTGATCTCCTAGTTTGCATGTTCACAATTAGTTAAATTGATTAAAACTATTACATGTGATTTTCTTGATCCTCAAGAAACGGTTTTATAGCTAAGCATAAAGCTAATTTAAAACTAAAACTGTTTCTTGGTAAACTGATGCTCGATGTGCTTTGTAGTATGTGCTTGGTTATGTCTGTGAACTGTGCTCTCGATTTACTCTGTAAACTATATATCAGTGATAGTGCTTATCGATGGTCACCGTGCTTGTCTTTTTCAGTGACCTCTGCACTTTACTCTTTCGGTGACCTCTGTGCTTCTTTGAATGCTGTCACTCAGTGATCATGTAATTGACAGTCCCAAAAATATTTCCTTGTATACTAATGACAAATTATTATCCTTTAGGGTTATCAATGTTGCCATTGATTAAAAAAGAGGATATTGTTGGCATATTGGCAAAGTTAGAATATGAATGTGTTGGCATTGAAATCAACCTAGTAGAGGAATTGATCAGAAGATTAGACTAGTTATTTATAACTTAATTGTTGCAAGTTAATCAGTGGAGGAGTGTGCTCTAAGGTCCGGTGAGAATAAGACATGATAGATATGGATTCATGCACATAGAAGAAGGATGTTGATAGTGTTTACTTTGTTAACCTAAATTTTTAGAGAGTTTCATGAAGATTTAGACAAGTAAATAGGTTACAGAAGATGACTAGCAGAAAATGTGACAGTCAGAGTCAATAGGAAACCAATAAAAGGTCTGGTGTGATCAGCAAAGTAAAAATTTAAAGGAGCGCATTTTGGAGTGTGTTTGGGACATACTCAGGTATGTTCAACTCAAAGGATTTATACTTCAGAGGTCCGCAAAGCATAATCTTATTATCTCAGTTGCTTGATGACAATGTTCTTCAGGGCTTAATGAAAAAGGGTTGTTAAATCCAATGGTTGTGATGGATTTGAATGGATGATTATTTTTCACGGTGTTGAAAGGTTTTCTTGAAGTATGTGTTTGATGATTTGGTGATACTTAGGATCAAAATGACTTGTTTGGTTGAATTTTAGGTCAAATGTATTATTCTTTATATTATCATTTATTCTTGGCCGACCTAGTTGTTAAATCATGTTGCACAAGTACAAAATGTGTTATATGTGAGACTTATGATCTTGAGGAGGTGGTTATAGTACATGATCAAGATTAATCAGTCATAGATAAATTCAAATTAAGAGATCTGGCCCATATATTCATAGAGATGATGAATTAGGTCTTGTCAACCTATTTCTTGGTATAAGATGATGAATTAGGGAAAATTCAAGTTGTGGATCATGGATGCGGATGTCAGAGGTGGTTTTCAGAGGGAGAGTCTAGTTCAGTGAAATTAGAAATGATTTCAACAAGAGGATTGAATAGAGATCTACAAGGTATGCTTATAAGGAACTATAATAAGGCATTGGAGTTGTCATTCTCAACAACTCACAAAAATCCTATTAGATTGTAGTCTGATTGATCATTGCAGTGATCAAAATTGTAAGGCAGTGAGCCTTCTTTAGGGTTATAGCCCGAGTATTTTCATTTGAGCAGTGAGTTGTAGGTAGTGAGCTTGATTGCGTGTTCAATCCCTATTTACATTGTAATATGGTTATACTTCTAACAAGGTATTTTCTTATTGTAGGTAATCAGCCCCACCGTGGTTTTTCCCCTAATAGGGTTTCCATGATAAAAATATTGTGTCAACTTGTGTGGATGTGAATGTGATTGTGATTGTGTGTACTTTCATGTTCATTATTTCATTTGATTATATCATATTTAAGGGTTCACATGTTTAAGGGTTTGAAGAGTTTAGGAATAACTAATTCACCCCTCCTCTTAGTTGTTCATTTCCATAGTATCAACAAAACCAAATATTTTGAGAGCTTCCTTGTATAATCTAATTTGTACACATTATAAAATCATTTTATTTCATTACATGAAGCTTCTCTAAGATTTTTTGGGAAACAATTTACATCCCTTGTCTTCTATGCATTGCCATACTTGCATGCTAGTTGACCATGTGCTCACAATAATGTCTCGCAAATACTGTATTTCTACCATACATATTGTACCATCCTAAAAAATTATCACCCATTAATTAGATGTCCTTTAGGACCTACTAGACCCCATTTTAGTGATTCCTAGATCTGAAGGTATTTATGCTTGATTTCCCGCATCTTCCTCTTTCTTTCCCTAAGAGTTTTCACATTGCTCGCCTCTTGGAATCACCTGGGAGTTAACCCCTCTAGGATAAGGTAGACCCAAGTTGGCCTTGTCCTTGGGGGTTGTTCCCTAGTGGGCTCTAGGCCCTATGTGAGGGTGTTTCGTTCCCTAATCTCAGTTAGGTCAGCCTAACAATTTTGAATCTCGAAATGAGTATAAAATGGGGGTCTTATCCTCTCATTTTGACATCACAAGACATATTCAAACATACTTACATGATCTCAAATTAAGGATAAAGTATTCAAGCATTAAAGTTGTACAATTAAGGTGGTAGATTAAAGAATTTGAAGGCAAACCTCCATTGAAGATCTCCAAGTCTCCAAGTCTTCTTCCATTCATACAAAAGAAATATTCTCTCCTTGTTGCATGTTTATCTCCCATGGTGGCCCGGTGGAGGAATTATTAGCCAAGAAAGAAGATCCATTCATCGTCTACATTCATGTTTTCAAGCATACATCCCTTGAAGATATAGGATTGGAAAGTGTATATCCATTACATTTTTGAAGACATCCTTGATTCTACATACATATCAAGCATCCTTGTGGAGTTGACTGAATTCTACATCCATCCATGAGGGTTTTTCATGCAATGTAAATCTGTCATTTATCTTTTTTACATTTTCTTTTCTATCAAGGTTATTTCATTTATAAGGGCTTGACCAAGGCAAGCCCCTTTCCACAACAGTTTTCCTTTTTTCTTGTGTGCAGGTGTAAATTTATAGGTTTTAGATATGGGAAATCATAGATTTAGAACCAGTGACAGGTCTACTACATAATTCAAAAAAATTTCTACCTCCAAGAAATGGTCTACTTTGTTGGATAAGGCCAAAATTTTTTGGCACTGTCCTTTGGATCTGCAAATTTCATAGTCAGAAATTACAGGTCCCAGATCTAGAATGGTTTTCGGTTATGACAGTTTTCTTTGGCAAGGTGAGTTGATTCTCTTTCTTTTCATCTTGCATTTTATTTTATACACTAGATCTGATTTTATGTATTTATAATAATCAGTTCTTCATCATAGTTTGCATTTCCTTTCATAGTTTTTCATATCAATTTACATATCATTCACACTTTAACAATAAAGGAATTCATCTAAAAACTACATTTTGAAGTCTATATCTAGCATTAGCATCCCTACATCTCATATGGGTTTTGCTAATCTGATTTGGGTTTGGAATTGAAGTCTTTGGAGGTATTCCTAATGTAACACATGATATCCACATAACACTTATATCTTGGGTGAACTTTCCTAACCTAACCCACTTGAGGATTTCATCCAATTTCTTATGATACATTTTGGTGACCCATACTTAGTGCATTTCCATTATGATTTTGGTGTTAGGTTCCTCATCTTTGCATTTAGATATTTTTTTATTCATTTAAATTATATTGCATTTAGATCTAATTTTTATGCACTCATATCTAGTTTAAATTTGATAGTTAATGTGATAGTTTATTTTGCATATTTATTTAAAATTGAATTGTATTTCTCTTAATTTTATTGTGTATGAGATTCATCATTTTGACTCAAAAATATAGCATTCCAGTTAGAATAATTCATAGACTATGAGTTACTTTGATCTCGAATTCTCCTTCTTTCCTAGGAATCTAAATGAGACCAACATGAATCTTAATAACATCAATCCTATCATGGATAATAATTATTCTCATTCTTCTCATGATGAATATGAAGCCTTAAGAGCTACTCCTATTCAAGTTCAAAAACTTTCCAAAGTTTGAAAAATGATTAAGTCAAGACAACTCTAATTCCGAGGCTCTTGTAGTTGTAAAAGGCTTAAGGAAACTTATTCATAAAAATGACCATGGTGTTGACCTCTTGCATAGAATTTAACATCTCATTGATAATAATGTCAAACTGCTAAGGATTGTGCTCAATAGTTAGGTCATATACCACCTACTACAAGTTTTGAAACATCTTTTCCTATTCCCACTTCTATTCCTAGTGTGCCTAATTATGCTCCCCATGTCATCACAAATTAAATTCAAACTTCCAACCCTACACATGTGTGTCTTCCTAATCATACTTCTCCTTCTATCCCTTCAAGTGTGCCATGTATTTCATTTCCATTTTCCATTCCCACTTATCATAGTGTTTCTTTTTCATACTCAACCATTCCTTCAATTTCCAATAATGTTCCTAAAATTTCTCATGTTTATCCTCCTACCATTATTTCTACTAATACTACCATTAATATCTTGGCTCAAACTATGTCCTCTTTGCAACAAAAAATAGCTTCAGTGACTCAATCCAAGTTCAATATTTCTACTTGTGACATTTATAGTCCCTTATCTATGGATATTATCCATGTTGTTATCTCACAATATATGGAGATTCCTCATCTTGATACTTATAATGGTAAGGATGATCCTGTGACACATGTCAAAACTTTCCAAACCTTATGTAGTGATTTCTCTCATGACCATAGGTTGATGACAAAGTTGCTTACTATAACCTTTTGAGATAAATCATTGCAATGGCATTGTTCCTTGCCTCCTTATTCAATTGATTCATTCAAAAATCTTTCTAATGCTTTCATTAATAAATTTCAAAACAAAATTGGTCCTAAAGTTTCTCTAATTGATTTAATGCACTGTAAACAAGGTGTAAAAGAAAAAAGTAGTGATTTCATTGGTAGATTTAAGCATTTGTATTCTCAAATTTATTATCTTATGCCTGATATTGATGTGCAACTCATATTTATTACTAATTTTCAAAGTAGCATTAGAGATAAGATACCTCTGTCTGAATTCTCTTTATTTCCACAATTATGTTTAGTGCTTCATCATTATCAACTACAAGTGAGTCAGTTTGAGAGCACCATTCCAATGGATCATGATCCTGTTGACAAGAGTGATGCCGCATCCAATTTCAAAAAGTTTTAGAAATCAAACAACTACATCAAAATCAACAAATCATCCAACAATGTTGATGAACAAGATACAACAACATCCAAAGGTGTGGCTCCTTTGTCATCTATTTTTAAACTTTCTCGTAATTATACTCAACTTTTTGAATCTTTGCATAATTTTATGATGAAGTTAATTAATGCTAATGTGTTAAAAATTCCTCCTATCAAACCAATTGACACTTCCAAAAATCAATCCAAATACTTTGATCCTAAATCTTTTTTCCAATATCACTATCAGCCTGAACACGATACTGAAAAGTGCTTTTGCTTGAAAAATGTTATCCTAGATCTTATTGATTCCAAGGCTATAATTGTTAATAGTGACACTATTTCTCAACCTTCTTATTCCCAATGCATTGAATATGATGACAAAATTAATGAAGCCAATCATGTTGCTAACCTAGTTGAGAAAGTCAAACCTAAACCCCCCTCTCCGCCTTGGATTACCTTTGATCCTACTAAGATAATTAAAGCAATCGATGGTCATCTCTATATAATTGCAAAGGTTAATGACCTTCCTACCCATGGCACCCTTGTTGATCTCACTTGCATGGTGAATGTGATTACTAAATAACATCTTTTTAGTAAACAATTGAAAAAAGACTTTTATGATAAATCTGATGTCGGGATCCAAACTTTCAATGGTTTTATTTATCCTTCCCACAGTTCCATTTCCTTCCCTTTTGAAGTTGGTGGTAAAACTTTAGATGTTACCTTCACCATAATTCCAAATTCTGATAAATTTCAAGTTAAACTTGGTCTTCCTTGGCTCACCTCTATGCATGTCATGGCTTCCCCTATTCATAAATGTGTTAAATTTTCCCTTTATATTGGAGAAATCATGACTATTAACCATAGTCTTTATCAACCTTCTATGCCTCATGACTCAGTTAACCTTGATTTCTTCTATCCTTTGATGTATCAACCAACTCAAACCCATCATAATAACCTCTTTATATCGTATCAAGCCTACAAGGTTCAACATATTTGTGAAATTAGAAAACCCAAGGATGTTCCATCTCTTTTCCCTAGATGTGGACTTCTTTGTACTCCACCTATACCACCTCTTCCTATTGCTTATACACATACTTCTAAACCTATCTCTCAACCCAGTATGGCTCCTTCAGTTCATCTTCAAAAAGAAGAAAATGATTCGATAGTCATTCATCCTATCCCACCTATAATTTGTAGCAAGACAAAACATAATCATCATGCTCATGGTCATTGCCACAAGCGTATTGCTAGAGACCATCAACATGATTCTCAAACCATTGATACCCCTCATATGCCTCCTCACACGTCACTTCCCTTTGAAAAACCCATGCCTGACACACTTGACTAGCTCCTCTTGTACAATAGAATCTACTTCCTTTGGGGAATGATGATAGTTCCTTTTGACATAATTATGATATACATGAGTTATCATATGACCTACTGACCCCAGATTTGGTAGATCCCTTTCATCCTCCATTTTGTCATGTGCTTATTTCCCTTGATTTGTCCTTTCTTGGGGGCATTTCACAGTGAAAATGTTTCTTGTTGATGCATGTATTCTTTGTTAAAGAAATTTATCCCATTAAGGCGTTTGCAATAGCTTTAACGCGGTGGAATACACTCTGCTCATATTTTACACACACACACACACACACACACACACACACACACACACACACACACACACACATATATATATATATAGAGAGAGAGAGATTAGATGCTATTTTTTAGTGGATCCTTGGACTGATCCCCACTACACACACTTGGTCCCTTGACTGATTGTACACATTTCATCCTTAGACTAACCGTACACATTTGGTCCATTGACTGATCATGCTAGATCCATTATTGGAAGAAATTTCCTTAAAGGATTGATTCTTTCCGATGGATTGAACTAGCATAATACAACTTGCTAGGCTATTCAACTCTCTCTCTCTCTCTCTCATGATGCCTCTCTTATTTTTGTTTTGATTTTGATGAGGACTTAAGGTACTTGGGGGATTGATGTTTCTTCATCTCCTTAACCATGATGAGACCGCCTTATGAATTTGATCTACTTTACTATGAGCATGAGATTGTATCATACTCCCACTAAAGTGGGGGATAAATGTACCATCTTAAAAAGTTATCACCCATTAATTGGATGTCTTTTAGGACCTACTTGACCATATTTTAGTGATTCCTAGATCCAAAGGTATTTATGCTTGATTTTGCACATCTTCTGCATTCTTTCCCTAAGACCTTTCACACTTCTCAAGTCCCTGAATCACCTAAGATTTAACCCCTTCAAGAGTAGGCCAACTAGGTTGACCCAAGTTGACCTTGCCTTGGACAAGGTTGAATTAGGTCAGTCTTGTCCTTGGGGATTGTTGACATCTGATGAAGATGATCATGTCCTAGATCGTGTGGTGAATGTTGTAGTATTGTCATTGCTGGAAACAAGTCTACTTTACAGGTCAGATTAGAGATACCGGTGATGAAGATGATTTAGCAAGGATTTTTCTAAGTGTTCAGTCTATCAGTGATTACACAGTCTGTGATGGTGATTTCAATGTGCAGTGAGAATTTGGAGGTTTCATATAATGCAATCATGCAGGAAGTATCTAGAGATTCATGATTACCTACATCTATGATTGCATAATCTTATTCAACACACAGATGGATATTTGAGGCAAACACCATTGATATCGACAAGAACAGTCAACCCTTCTAGTCAAGGTGGTGAAATCAAGGTAGCGATCAATTATATGTCAAAGATTGATTTATTTATGAATTGTATTGTTGATGGATGGCCTTTAGGAGTTCAATTTCCTATGTTGGCATGGTCTCTTATTGATTTTATTTAAGATATGGAGGCTGAATGTGGTAACATGTTTTAGGGTTGTTCTACTGACCTAAAAGTGTATATAAAAGTTGAAATTGAAGGATGAAGAGATGAAGTCATGAGTTATTGTTGACGAGATAATTGTAGTGGTTGAAGTGGATATCTATATAAATAAAACAATGGTTTCAGTAGAGTTGAAGCAGATATTTCAAGCATAGTGTGCTATTTTCAGATCATTTCATTTGAGTTTATTCTCAAGTCAAGTCCTAACAAGCTTGCGATCAAAATATTCTACCAAGGTTACTATTAACAGGGTAAGAAGGATCCTAACAGGTCTGCAGACTAAATCCTCTAATAGGGTGACTCTCAGAAGGAGTTATAAATCCCTTAACAGGGTAGTTCCTAAGAGGACTTTTGTAATAACCTCTAGTCGAGTTATAGATACTCTTAACCAGGTGTATCCTTAACATGATGTTGTAATGATCATAACAGGGCAAGACTTATTGGTACACTAGTGAGATTTGTGGGTGGTAATTCCCATGATGGTTTTTATCTCTAACAAGGGTTTCCACATGAAAAATATTGGTGTTATTGTGTCAAATGTTTGGATGAATATTTTGATATGCTTTTATGTTATCTTTAGATTCACATGTTGGCTGCTTTAGAAGTTGATTAAAATATTAGTTAGATCTATGGTTACACTGATTCACCCCCCCTCTCGATGCCTTATACCATTAAAAATTGTTCTCTAGTGGACTTTGGGCCCTATGTGGGGGTGTTTCATTCCCCGATCTCAGTCACGTTGACCCGCCAATTTTGAATCCCAGAATGAGTATACAAGGGGGTCTTCTCCTCTCATTTTGACATCACAAGACATATGCACACATACTTATATGACTTCAAATCTAAGATCAAGTAGTCAAGCATTCAAGTTGTGCAATTAAGGTGGTGGATTCAAGAATTTGAAGGAAATAATCCATTGAAGATCTCCAAGTCTCCAAATCTTCTTCCATTCATGCAAAATTAATATTCTCTTCTTGATGCAAATTTCTCTCCCATGGTGGTTTAGTGGAGGAATTCTCAAGAAAGCAAGAAGATCCATTCCTCCTCTCCATTCATGATTTCAAGAATACATCCCTTGAATATCTAGGATTGGAAAGTGTAGATCCATTATATTTGTGGAGGCACCTTGATTCTACATACATCTCAAGCATCCTTGTGGAATTGATTGATTTCTACATCCATCCATGAGGGTTTTTAATGCAAGGTAAATCTGTCATTTATCTTATTTACATTTTCTTTTCTGTCAAGGTTAATTCCTTTACATAGGATTGACCAAGGCAAGCCCCTTTCCATAGGAATTTCCTTTTTTTTTTTTTTGCTTTCTTGTGTGTAGGTGCAAATTTACAGGTTTCAGATATGAGAAATCAGAGATTCGAAACTAGTGACAAGTCTACTACATAATCCAAAATTTTTTTTGCCTCCAGGACAAGGTTGACTTTCTTGGACAAGGTCAACTATTTTTGCCACTCTCCTTTGGACCTACAAATTTACAGTCAGAAAGTATAGGTCTAAGAGTCTCAGATCCATAAGAGTTTTCGGTTGCGATATTTTTCTGACAGTCTGTTCCATATTTGTAGTTTGTTCTTCCTCTCCTAGTTTTCAAGGTGAGTTCATTCTCTTTCTTTTCATATTGAATTTTATTTTATACCTCAATATGTATCATATCTTGTTAATAACCAGTTCTTCATCATAGTTTGCATTTCCTTTCATATTTTTACATATCAATTTACATATCATTCACACTTTAACAATAAAGGAATTCATCTTCAAACTACATTTTCAAGTATAGATCTAGCATTAGCACCCCTCCATCTCATTTGGGTTTTTCTAATCTGATTTGGTTTCAGAATTAAATTCTTTGGAGGTATTCCTGATGTAACATAGGACATTTACACTTCCACATAACACTTATATCTTGGGTGAACTTTCTGAGCCTAACCCACTTGCGGATTTCACCCAATTTATTATGTTACACATTATTATAGTGCAAGCCTCTTTTTTTAGATTGTTTCATTTAACATCACCATTAATCCCCACAATTCCATGATGGTGGTAGATAAGTGGCTTCAAAATTTTGGGTAAAGACTCATCATTGAGGCATTTTTTCAAATCACACTTCTACCTATATGTGGCTTCACATCCTACATGTGTGTGTAACTTAGAACATGAAAGCACAATACCTAAAAAAAAATCTTTGTATCACTCTTTGATAGACGTTCATCATCTATTTTAAAGCTTCCATTTTGGCATGAAAGCCTACAAGAGACTATTGCAACTACAACATTTGATAAATTTCTTGTGTGCTTTATAATGGATTTGCTTCTCATATTGACATGGGTTCAAGAGTTTTTCTTTATGCCTACCGATTGCATTTTCTTGAAAGTTTCTAATTTATTTTTACCAAATTCATTTTTTGAATCTTTCAATCATCACATTCCATGAGATAACATTGCTTTGAGGAATTTTGACAAATAGTTAAGGCACTTTTGTTTATGCTTCCCACTTTTGTGTTTTCTTTTGCTCATAACTTTAGCATTGCCATTTAAATTGATGTGAATGACTTATATATTTTAGAATTATGTCGGTTACCTTCATTTGCTCAATAATTTCTAAATATCTTTCAACAAATCCATTTTCTGCAAATATTGTGATAATTGCATTCAATGATGCTATGAATATTTGATGCCCTCTATCAAACAACAAAAGTGCATTGGTGGTATTTTCATTTTCTCAAGGGTTTCTTGAACTGGTTCATAAGCTCAAATGTATTTATTGAAGAAAATCTCATTTCCATCTATAACTTTTATAAGTTAGTTATGATAACTAACTTTTATTTATCAAGCCTTCCACCAAGAATCCCAGCTCAACGATATATTAGGTTCTCCACATAATCAGAAATGGATTGATATTTTAATTAACTTTGGAAACTATGTGAAATCACTGATGAGATTATTTAAAGTACAAAAACTAACTTGCCAAAACATCAATGCAAGTTTGCTATCGACATTTTGTCTACTAGGATAAACTGCCCATTGACATGATAATCATGCCCTTGCCTTTATTCAGTGAAATGTAGAGGATCATCAAATTCTATTTTGGGATATGGAGAAGATTTCCAAATTGAATCACATGCCAGATAGTTTCATTTTGTTCATATCCTTTTCTATTTAGCCTTTGAAAAGTTTTTATTAACACCATACTTCCTTATCGGTATTTTTATAAACTTCAACAACTTCTCAAAATAACCGATAAATAGATTGCAATTATTTATCATTTTAAATAAGAAGTATGTAGGCGTTTTAATGATCTTAGACAAGCTCACTAAATAACCGATAAAATAACTAACTCTTTCATAAGGAAAATGAAATCGAGATTTTATAAAATTGGCCAACTTGACCAACTTGTTCATGATGCTAATATATGGAGTAGATAACCTTTAATCTAGATCTTCAAAAACTCCATAATTTACACATTTTAACTATTCATATAGTTAATTCAGAGTAAAGTCAAAGTCTACAAAGGATGACATGAATTGACTGAAAATACATGGTTGCCAATGCACATGTACTTACCAACCATATAATGGGTTCAATATAAAAGTTCAAATTTTGGCTATTTTGAAATTGAGGCTAACAACTTTGACACAAATTTTGCAAGACATATGCCCACTATAGGTTGAAAATGTTTTAAATAATAGTTTATTATAGATTTGCACATTACGTTCGTTGATTCATCTGCTTATTTTTTTAATTGTTTGACATGTTTCAATACAAATGTGTGGTCATTATTATATATTGTATCAATAAATAGACATTTGTTGCAAGTTTAGTAAAGGAATTCCAAGTTTGCTTATCATTTTCAGCGCATCAATATTGTCTTGTTGATGGTCTTTGTGTATTCTCTTAAATGCACATGTCATAGACTTATCAACTTTATCCATGAAGGAGCTATAGTACATTATTAATGCACATGCATATAGTACAAATTGTTTGTCTGTATTTTCTTTCCACAACCGTGAGATTTGTTGGCAAAACTATTGCTCCATATTTGTGAAGGATTCCTTTGGAGGAAAGGGCTGGCCTATGGAATGTGGACCTTAAATCAATTATGTACGCGTTCTCAGTCATGTTGAGTTCATTGAGGAACATTTTGAACATGAATGATATATCATAATTAAATTTCTACAATGTGGAAACCATATCCCTATCCATTAAAATTGTGGTTTTATCCTTCTCTGCTAATGGTTTAAGTATTGTACTTTTTCAAACTAGTGGGAATGAGAATTGTAGATCTACAAGCAACGTTTCTTGATCTCTTACTATGCTTTGTATGGTGATGCTTGTGTAGTATGACCACGTCTGGTTACAAATATTTAGTTCCACATGTAATGTACTTGTCTACAAATTCTACAATGTTTCTACTGCTTTGTTTGCCATAAATTGGTGCATTTTGACCCATACAAGGAAATGATCTTGTTCATTTCCCCAATTTTGAAATTTAGTTTTTGATAAATAGTCCAATACATTTCCAAAGAAAGTGTGATTTGTAAATATCATTTTTAATACATTTATGTGATGTCTGTAATAACATGCACAAGTTATTGGATCTTATCTATTGAGTTGGAGTTTATCATTTTGATTTTCGCTATAGATTTTTTGAGCCACCGTTGAACAATGGTTTTTGTGTAGTTCTCAAGTGTATGTGTTAGAGCATCCCAATTTTGTTCAGCATTAGTTAAAGTGAGGAAAAAAGTTTGTGGTACCAGCTATCGTATCATTGCAAATACATTTTTCTTGAGTTGTGTATACTCTGGAGATATTCTCATTCTTTTGAAATCAACATATCCAATCTCTAATTTTAATATTTTTTCTAGATTAGGTTTGTGTTTGAATTTTCTTGCTTATAGTTTTCTTCCTTTGAGTTTGCATTTTCGAATTATCATCCACATTGTGGATAATACTTGTATGAGTATCTTGATTGTTTCATAAAAATAGATGTGTTGTGTGATATGCAAAATGCCTTTGTGGATGTGGCAATTCCCATTGTACATTTTTTTGGTAGTTGAACTTTTTGATAATACCATCATCATGTGAGTTGCCAAAGAATAGTGTAGAAAAAATCATCTCTTCACTATATTTGTCTTTAAAGATTTAGATAGGATAATGGTCTTGTGTAGGCACAATCTCTATTAGTTTATCTTATATTTTAAGAATATAGATAGATTTAGTGAGTCCATGTATCAAAGTTTCACATGGTTGTCGTTGTTCTTTGTTACATTCTGACTCTGTGTCACTTGTACTAAGTTCACTATTGTCATTGTTATGCTAATTGCTTTCTAGAGCTTGTCTCCAATTGTTGTTTCATTGCACATTTTGCATTTTGTATAGTGCTATTTTTGTAAATTTATCGAAAGCTTGCATATTGATATTTGGTCATACCATGCCCTTTTTAAATATGTTCTTGTATTCCCAACATCTTTTCAAAGAGACAATAATTGTTGGTGTGTTATCAATTGATAGTGGCATCACTTTTGTACAATGTTCATGTCAATAGGAACATTAATATAGAACCAGTTAGTCCCATTTGAGATCTTTTGTATCCTAGCTCCCTATTTGGAAAAATAAAACTATGAGTGAAGCAAGTCACTCTTCTAATTGGGTTAACATTTGTACATATTATAATGCTTTGTTAGTTCAAATATTATTTGGTGTAGCATACTTGGGAAGCATGGATTGCTTCAATGCAACATTGCATATTCTACAAATTGAGTTTGTCAATTCATCATTAGTGGACTTTACTATTTTTAATAGATTTATTTTACTTCATTTGTTAATATTCTAATGTCTTTCTTGAAATAGAATACTTGATAAATTATACATGTGATATTTTGACTTTTCCAAAATTTGTTTTTCAAACACTTGAATTGACAAGAATGTTTTTTTTCAACTTTTTAGAACTTGAACATGGTAATGTATGATTATTGTATATTTCTTAATCATGTTTGCAAATTGGGATGGTTTTGATATCCTTTAATTTTGGGTTTTGTTTAGTACTTGTAACCAATTTTTTTAGTTTGTGAATGAAAATTATTGGTTGCATTGTTTCATTTTTGTATTGGTTCTAATTATGTTTTTAAAATTATGAAGTGATATTCTTTCATGCATAATGATTATTTGTTCAATGTTTCTTTCCATTTCACTTGTATCAAATTTTTTTTGCTTCTTTACATATCTTGTACTTGGATCTTCATCGTTATTTCTAATAGATTTTTTAAGACAATGCTATTGTTTGTTGGTTTCTTAAATATTACATTTGTAATTTAATCAATGGTTCAAAATATCCACAAAGTGGATTGGCATCATGGAAAAGGATTAAGTATGATTTTGTATGTTAATATTGCATGAAATGCAAGTACATCTTTCTTGTTGATATTGGCCAAAAACATATTTGTATAATTAACCACTGTGATAGCCAATGAATACAAAATATATCTCCCCATAGTCCAATTTATCTATTAGTTTTTGTTGGTTTAACAAAAAATCACATTCTTTATGAATATGTTGTATGGTAATCTACTATATGTAACTCATAAAGAGTTTGAGAATCTAGTTCATGGTTGTACGAGTTCATTGCTTCTATTTCACCTTTTGCAAGGCAACTCAAGAAGTAGTCAATAGCTCTATTTCAGAGATGAATTGATTGTACAATAAAAGTTTTAATGAGTCAAATAAGAAAAGTCCAACATTGTATTCGAATTTGATCATTCTATGTAGGCCTTCTTTGTTTAACACATTATCAATGTCAAAATTTTAATTTGCCCCTTTTTTGTATTTTTCTACATCTGGAATTTCTATTTTTTGCATCTCGAGTTTCTCTATTAGCTTCATTTGTTTTCCAAATATGCTCTTTTTGCACTAGTGAATAACATATGGGATCTTCTTATTGTTAAATGACATAGAATTAGCTTAATTTGCCAAGTTCATGAGTTTTCCTACCTGATCGTGATGTTTTGTCCCATACAAAAAAATAAAAAATGTTAATATTATGTGTGTAAGAAAATATATTTTGATATTTATTCCTTATCTATCTAATGTTTGATATACTTATCTATCTAATGTTCAATATACTAATATTCCCGTTTCATAGTTGTATACCGTGGCATTATTTGATGTACTTTTTGAGAAAACAACAAGAATAATGGAGAGATCATTACAATTACAAAAGATGAAAGAAAAAATGTTTTCTTTTTTCCTAAAGTTATATAGATTATAATTTTTTGGAGGAAATAACAACAAATAATACAAACAAAAAAGAGTTTAGAACGTTACTTTGTACTGAGTTGTTTGACAATTGAGTATACTTGTTCCCTATATGAACTTCTCATTCAATATCGAGTTCACAATTTTTTTATTTGTTCCTTAAAAAAATAAAATTATTTTAGTAGTCATTTTTGGTAATAGAAATGAGAAAATGAAATGAAAACTAAAGATATATGATGAAGCCTTGGCTGATTGGCAACTAAATGTACTTTTTCCTTATACATGCTTTTGTTTTAATTTTCATTTAATAATTCAATAAATACTCAAACATATTACAATAATGTGTTGCTTATATTACAATTTAGTAATACATAGTAATGTGGGTAGAAATTTTATAAGTCAGGGTTTGTTTCCTACAATCTTGTGCACAAACAAGGACAAATGATGTAGTAAAAAGTCAATAGGGAATGCTACCTTTAACTATGTTGATTGACCAATTAGCTATTCTCTTATGTGTTCCTTAGAAAAGAATAAATATTTTAGTATTCATAATTATTTTAAGAAATTAGAAATTGGAATGAAACAAGGTGCCATGCAAAAAAATAATCTTATTACTGATTTACTCAAACATTTCATATTGCACTTGCTTGCCATTTTTGTCTCATTCATACAATAACATGTACTTAATTAGTTTACAACCTTACAACTAGAATGGATTAAACAATGTTAAACCATGAAGAAAAATCTATTTTAATCAAGAGACTTTAAGACAAAATGAAAAAAGTAGCGGAAAATTGAATAATTACTTTTTGTATTCTCAATGAAATATAGAATATCAAGGACATGGATTGACTAATTTAAACTATTACTTTGTGGACCATTGATGATTTTTTTCTCTAGGTGGTAGAACATTCATTGAGTTTTCTTTTAGGCACTTTTTGTTCCAATTTAAAAGAAAAGTTTAAAGCTTAAATAAGTCTACATTTTGATATGTTAATAGGATAATATTCTTTATTCTTTCAAACTATTTGAGGTTATATGAGTAAATATACATATTCTACATTTCTTGCTTGATTGTCCTTTCAATTTGTCTACAATGTCTAAAGGAAACCACATTTTTTTTTAAAAAGAGCTAAAAGTTAATATGAAATAGATAAACAGGTTACTATTGCATCCATTACATGCAATTTTCCATGTAATTTCATTAATGCTATAGCAAGATTTTTCAAACTCATATGTATGTCCTATACTTTACAGATCTATGCAAATTTAATAATTATAATAGCAACCTGTCATAGGTGGGAATAAATCAATTTTCACAAGCATATTTATCGCTATTTCAATTGGTTCTTAATGAGAAAAGGAACCAGGAAAATCAAACTTGAATACTTTAATTGCAAAAAAAAAATCAATAAAAATTTAGAATGGGCAACAGATAGCACGATAGGTATCGCTTAATGCAAGTTATCTAAAACATCAACCTATTAAACCAAAATCATAAGAATTCAATTAAATTAATATAATGGAAACCAAAGAGAAAGAAGACAATAATACCCACAACATGCAAAACAAAACGACAGACTAAATTCATCACATTATGCTCACTTTAGAAAATGGATGCAAACTAAGGGGTACGTTAATACTACTTACCAATTTCTCAAAGCTTGGTTGCAATTGTACCCAATGAAGGTTGTGCTAAAATAAGCCATTCCCAGCTACCACTTCTCGTCAATATCAGATTTTCATTAACAATTCTTACAAAACTTCAAGAATTTTTTTTTTTCCCCATCTAAACAAATCCTTCAAACTAAAAGCACTTACATTAGGTCAATGCTCCTACACCCCAGATACTTATGCAATTTTGAGAGTCACAAGCCTCTAATCTCAAGTCTAAACTAGGTATTTCCACCACCAAGATAAAGCCTATAAACATTATAGAGAAAATGACACACAACCTCTCTAATTCCAAGACATTTAATTGGGCCACATTTCAAAGAAATTGCATTGAATGATACCTATCCTTCTCTTTGCCACTCGTACTAGATTTTTACATGTCAATTACTTAGATTAAATGATATCTATGCCATTCTTTGTCACTCATTCTCAATTTTTAATATTTTTTTCCAATTAGAGTATAGAAATTTGAGTTTTCTCCTTGCTCTTTCTATTAACAACCAATAAAAACACATATAACTAGCTTTTTTAAAATTGGTAAAATATGCACAAATATATAAACTATATGACATACATATATGTTTGAAATTTTTTCAAACACTATTGGTCAAATTAAATTGCAATTTGCATCTAATGGATGCAATAGTATACCTACCAAAGGTAGAAACTAAAAATATTCTTTGTTCTTGTGATATTGCTATCAGGATTCAACTGTGTAGTTTTTTGAGTCAAACTCATTGACCCATATTTCATGAGTAGTGGTTCACACAAACCCATCTCTCATGAGAATGAATAGAACCCTTAGCACTCATTGGATCTAGGTGATGCTCATAGAGGTGAAGCATCGGGACTTCCCGGGAGGTCACCCATCCCAGTACTACTCTAGCTCGAGCGCGCTTAACTATTGAGTTTTCTCCATGGTTAACCCACTTTGTTTGCAACCCCATGTAGAATTTAACCAATGTGGAATTATGGTGAAAAGCATGCCTGTGTGTTAGTATAGTTTAATTCATTGCAAATCTGTTCAAGGAGCTATACCTTGTAAAATTCAGAGGGAAATAAAATAGAGTTGTTTGCCCAACTGTTGCTTGCAGATGTGTTTCTTAAAGGGCCCGAGGTATTGAATTAATAATTGTGTTTATTTTGCAAGAGACAAATCTGTTTATCAACATAACTAAATAAGCAAGATATAATTGAGAAAATTTTCTCAAACCCATCACGCTCAACATTGATAAGACTCTGTGAAAACAATCAAATAAATCAATTGAATAAATATTGTGGGAAAGTAGATATTGCATAATGAAAGTTGACCACAAAACTAATCAAAGAGTGGACTGCAATATGCATAAAGTATGGATTTAATATAATTAAAATTGCATAAAGCATGCATTCAATAAAATTACTCTGTACTGTAATGGGTGCAGGTTGCTATAAGTAGTGAAGTCTATTGCCTATACAAACTTCACATCATGTAACCTTTCAATTATTAAGTCTTTGTAGACAATATCTGAAGCAACTAAATGTATATAGATTCCTCGCCCTACAATAATTAAGGTATACTTCTTACATCTCTATAGTTTGAATTTGACAATGTATTTTACACAATTTTAATTTTGTGATTTTTTGTTTTTCTATTGGCTGGTGTAAGTGTAGAAATCATCTTTATTTTTTATTTTAATAGATTTTGATCATTAATAAATGCAGGGAAATACCTGACAAACCACTGCCAAATGTGTCGAATATGCCCTCTCAAATCTATGAGAATGTGCAAAAGCAAACAAATCACAAGGAAAATTTTCCTCATAACTAATTATTTGAAAATCAAACAAATGATAAAGGAGCAATTAAGAATTAAGCAATTTAGAGCATTTTGTTATATACTGATTTTTTAGAGAAGAAAATAAATAAGTACCAATTCATATTAACTTATCAAACAACAAAAAATGACAGTCTAGTTCCTTTACAGAGAAACCAAAAAAATCATCCAATTTGACATAAAAGATGACAATAGTTAAAGTACGCATTTGATATAAATAAAATATCATAATTTGTATTAAATATTTCACCACCTTTAGCAATGTTCCAAGTCTTTTTCAATGAAAAATAATAAGCCCCTTTGAATGCAAAATAAAAATTAAGTATACATTTGCACCAACAAACAATATAGAATTCTGCAATTGAACATGGGAAAATCACCACCACTTTACTTCCTGTACTCTCCCTTGTTGGGATTTTTCTACTTTTTTGTACATTTTACCATAAAAACACAAAGAAATAGGAAAATTAAAAGGAAAAGGAGCAGAGATCTAAAGAAATGAAGAAACCCTCGCCAAAATAGATATACATAGCAAATGGAGAAATCCTAGGTCAACTAGATATATAAAGCAAAAAGTTCGAACGAGACAACTGAAATCCTCTAATAGAACATGGGAAAATGACCATGACTGACTTCCTTTACTCTCCCTTGTTGGGGGTTTTGTACTTTTGTGTACATTTTGCTAGGAAAATACAAAATAAATACAAAATTTTTAAAAGGAAAAGGATGAGAGATCAAAAGAAATCAACAAGCCGTAGGTGGACTAGATATACAAAGCAAATGTACAAACCTAGGTAAACTATATATATAGAGAAACACCTTCGAATGGGAAAACTAAAATCATCTAAAAACATAAATTTTTTCCAGACCTTCAGACATGCAGGTGTTGAAAAATGTTTGATTAAGTGAGATAAACTACCATTTATCATGACAAAAACCAAACAAACGACACTTGATTAGATTTATGGACAAAATTTCTCATACCTGTAAGCCTCGACATTTAGAGACCTCTGCGTAGGCCATCAAATATGCCTCGTGAAATCTTTGATAATGTGGAAAACCAAACATTTGAGCAAAACCAACCTTCAACAAAATTACAAGGAAAGGCATAAGAGATTCAAAAAATGAGAAACCTTAATATAATGGAAGCCAAAAACAGAGAAAATAATTTAATACCCACTAATTAGTCATGATTTTTTGAGGATTAGAAAAAGTCACAAATGTGTAGTGAATTACTAGATAAAATGAAGCACAGAGAAATTGTATTGCCAAGAACATCATGTAAATTACTTGAATGCTTTTTGTAAATTGTGAGGTGTGGCGGTTACACAACACAATAATTTAACAAATGGTAAAACCCAAAAGTGTAAACTTTGCTCAAACAAAACAGATGCAAACCAAGGGGTGTCTTAATACTACTTGCCAAATTCTCAAAGCTTGGTTGGAACTACACCCAATGGAAGTTGTGCTGAAATGAGCCTTTCCCAGCTATTGCTTCTCGTCAGTATCATATTTTCAATAACACGTCTTACAAATCTTTAAGAAAAAATACATTTTGCCCATATAAACAAATCCTTCAAATTAAAAGCACTTACATGAGGTCAATGCTCCTGCGACTTGGACACTTATGCGATTTTGAGAGTCACAACCCTCTATTCTCAAGTCTGAACTAGGCACTTGACATTAATGCTTATTTCCACCACCAAGACAAAGCCTATCAAAATTACATAGTAAAGGACACACGACCTCTCTAATTCCAAGACATTTAATGAGGCCACATTTTAAAGAACTTGAATTGAATGATACCTATCCCTCTTTTCGTCACTTGTACTAGATTTTTACATGTCAGAGTACTTGGATTAAATGGTATCTACGCTACTGTCTGTGGCTCATTCACAATTTTTAATATTTTATGCCAATTAGAATGTAGAAATTCAAATTTTTTCCTTGCTCTTTCCACTAGCAACCAATAGAAACATATATAACTAGCTTTTTAAAAAATTATAAAATATACACAAATTTAAAAATTATAGAATATACATATATGTTTGAAAAATTCTCAAATACTATTAAGCAAATTAAATGACAATTTCCATTTAATAAATACAATAATATACGTGCCACAAATAGAAACTAATAATAAATTTATAACGAAACCAAAAATAAATATATATTAAAATTAATACACTTTTCTCACCCACCATAATCTAATGGATAGGGTATATAACCCCCATAATTGGAAAATGCCCGAGGAAAAATAAAAAAATTCTCCCATATTTATGGTATTATTTAGTCCAATTCTCCAAATGAGTTAAAAATAGCTTGCTCAGGATAATTTTTAATACACAAGTCGTCGTTACAAGACAACAACATCGACCAATTACGATAAATATGAAGACCCACTCCACACTAAATCGATGAGATATTAAAAACGTAGTCTAGCACCAGCAGAGCACTAAAATGGCCTCGCTTAAAACGATCAGACAGGAAGGACAAATAAACCGGGACCGTGAAATAATCTTAAACAATTCCTTGTCACCTTCGACGGCACCTCGGGCTCATCACCCTTAATTGTGACATCCCTTTGAATATCTGGTTTCAGGAAGGCCTTTGCCTGGTCTTTCCATTAAAATTCAGCAGTTGACGGATATGAATGTTAAATTCAACGTCTAACTTTTTCCAGAACAGGGAGGGATTTATTGCTACCATTCAACATTCCCACAAAACCTTCGCTACAATCAAGCAATTGTAGGTAAGAAGCCTTGAGCCAATTAGTTTCAGATAATGCATTTTAAAAAAATGTCTATAGTATCAAGTTTGTAAAAAAATAATATTACAGCTTGTAGGAATTGTGCAGGTTTGAAGTTATTAGCAAGGCTATTAGAAAGTTAACGTCGTTGTAGAACTCTCTATTTCATATTCATGACACTTTCTCATCCGAATGTGTTACAAGTTCAGTGCAGTTTCAAAGAAGTTTTCGTTCAGTTAGGTGACAGACATAAATTAGCCAGGAAAACGTACGGATAAAATGAATCTTCTTTTGGAAGTATGGAAAGATAGATTAAGCTCACAAATTAATTATCGTCCAAAATTAGGATCATGGAAAAAGAGTTGCCTTTGTGTAAATTAGGGCATTCTTGTTTCTTTGGGTTTGCGACTTCTTAGAGATTGGGAATCAACATAACTAGGATATGCGTTTTAAACCAACCACATGGTTGAGTTGAAAGCCTGCATCCACAACAAGAGATTTGCTTTCCTCTTTACAGAACCGAACTTGTCCTTTGGTAGCTGCTTTTTTGAGGACCACTTCTTCAAAACGCAACTGAAGATATTATTGTGTAAGCAACATTGTATCTCTTTGCAACTATGATTCTAGTCTCCTTTATACTTTTAAAGATGGATATGTGATTTAGCTAACAGACACACATAGCTGCATAGGCACATTGGCAACGGTTTGGTTTACTTAGAGCTTCATCATAAGGGGGGATATCATGGGTGCAAAATTTAAAGCTTATATTTTATTTTAGTTTATAAATGATTATTATACTAATGGCGAGTACATTCTATGAAAAGTCCTTTGTCCTCTAAAAACAAAAAGAGGCCGAAGGACAAAGGGGATAATTTCAAAACGCTTCAGTAAAAAGCACAACGGTAGTCGGAGCAGCCAATAGAAAATACTAATGAGTTGATTGCAGGGAGGAATCAAAATCTAGTCTTTATAGAGCTATGAAACCAGGAAAAATCATCTGCAGATAGTTAATATAGATTGCTATTAGGAGTGTTGTTATTGGCTTTCTCTTCTGGTAATATATGGACGGTGACAAATTTTTCCCATACAAAAGAGGCAATTCCCTCCATCTTCTTCTACATTTTGATGCAACTGGTTACATTGAGTTGGGTTCCCAATTGGAATACCCTTTTAGATACCATCCCCGTTGAGTTGCAGGTTTCCATGTTATAGCTGGATGGAAAAAGCCATTTGATCCTTTTTTTTTGTGACACATTGCTGACCTTTTTGCTGAATTGTTTTAGCAAGGCATCTTTTTCTGTCTTACTCAGTACTTCACCAATTGTCTCTTCCATGTTCAGAAGTAGTTGATGGCTGATCCTTAGTAGGTTGGTACATTCCATCTGTTTCCCCATACAGTTCTGCAAACTGCAAAGTAATTTGAAACTGCTTTTGCCAGTGTATTTGATTTATTATAATAGACACACTTCATTGGAATAGGCTATGTTAGCCTCATTTTCCTCCTTTTTCGGGCCAGGACAAAGAGAGTGTCATTAATCTTGGCCAAGGAGATTATGAGGGTTTCTTATCTCTCCAAAAACGTTCCCCTTTCTATTTATTGCTAGTTTTATATACTGAACCTTTCTATGTATTTGCTCTTTTAATATACCTATCGGTACATGGAAGAAGTTATACCTCTTGATATATGTGGTTGTACATGAGAGTTACGTGAAGAGAATAGTGCATGGTACCAAGGTAGTATGTGAAATAGTTTTTCCCTATCAGGAACTCCTATTTAGAAAGAAATCCTTGTATGTGGGCATAACCTGTCAATATACTTGGAACTTTTGACTGTTAGGATTTACATCTTACAATATAGACAAATGGGCAAAGTATGTGATGAGAATTTTGCAAGTCAAATTTGTGCCCTTTTTTCTTTGATGATTCATAGGGTCAATGCCACAAATTTCATTATTGTAACTTTTTAAGCATTAGATGCAGAATTCATTCTGACAACTTTTCTTGTAATTGCAAATCAGAGGAACTATATACACTGAAACTATG
The DNA here is from genome assembly GCA_018584345.1 of Thuja plicata. NCBI lineage: Eukaryota > Viridiplantae > Streptophyta > Pinopsida > Cupressales > Cupressaceae > Thuja > Thuja plicata. The sequence continues at coordinate 812,692 of MU225970.1, read as the reverse complement.
ATTTCGTTATGAAATGTGAAAAAATGTTTTTTATTATTATTTTTTTGCAACCTGAGAATATAAAGAAGTGGTCAATATTTCCTATGCACTTTCTTTTACCCTAAAATTCTGGCATCCAAATTTAAAAAATCAGTCCTATATCTATTGCACGGGATAATTAAAAGGTTTGACTATTCACTTTAGAGAAGTGGGAAAACGAAATAAATTCATCGCACCTTGTATTTCCTTGTAGCTATTACACATGAATTTCTTATGCATGGCACTTCCTTCCACACAGCCTATACAGAATTTTGGTGTTTCACTGTTTTCCATTCAAACAACACTATTTTTTTCTTATTGTCCTTTCTGAGAGTAGCACTTCGATCGAATTTAAGTTTGGATGTCATGGGATTGGGCAGGCAAAGTGGCACAAAAAAATTGGGTGGCAGAAAACTCCTACTTGCTGTTTATCTCTTTCATGTTCATAGAGTCAGCTAAGTACAGCAGACTTCCGTTTAAGAATTTTCATGCCTCTTTCTGCAACAGCATTGATTGCTCCACACTTCTCCACAGGGTCTTGAAAATGACAATTCTTCATGCCATATAGGGCAGAATATATAAACATGGGTCTTGCAGCATATTAGCAATTTTAAAATGGAATAATATGTTAAATCTC
>MU225970.1:783427-808522 GCA_018584345.1 Thuja plicata | reverse complement strand
AATGTTTTGCTTGCATAAACTTCGAACTCTGATTACAACAATTTTTATTCATCAAATCCTACTGCTACAACAAGTACTTCTGCTAAATACAACACTCCAAGGGTTTAGATTTGTCTTCTAGAAACATCGGGATATTTAAATATAATATCTTCCACCTACACCCACTAGAAGACAAAACAACTGTACCAAACCCTAGTACAGGACAAAAATAACATGCTTCCCAAGGTGTCACAGGAGAATAGGACAAAGAGTAGGTAAAGAAATACTATTTTGACTTTTCAATAGTACATCTGATTTAACTTTAGCAATAAAGCACGTTTTGAATATTTCTCCTCGAAATATTTCATTCTTCCACATATTCCTTCTTCAGGTGTATCCTTTGTATTTCCAAGAATTTTGAAATTGTTCCTTGAGCTTGCTCCATGGATATGTATGACATTCGCCTGTGAATAGGAATGTTGAAATGCCCTTGTAGTTGTACTTCATTCTAGTGATCTTGTAACTTATGCCAATCCTTGAGAGTCTTTTGTGAACCAGCACCCTTTGTTCCTTTCATATTCTCATGCTCGCAAATATTCCTTTGGACATCTACACAAAAACACCATAAAACGTTTAGGCATAATAAAGAACACTAGAATTCAATTCCATCATAATCACTAGTCATAATCATTCATATCAGATTGTCATGGATAGGCATCAATGGATCGGGAATTTGGCATTGTAGAGGAGGATTGACATCATTTCGGATCTTTGGACAGGCTTTCACTTGCTATAATGGAATGTCAAGTTGGGCAAGGATGGAAGAAATGGATCAGAATTTCACAATGTCTTTGGATTGGCATTGCTCATTTATCATTTTTTGGATCAGGATTTAACCTTGGAAAGGAATGGTGGAACTTGCACCTCTGAATGGATTAACATTTTCAACTTGGAAAAGGAAGGGATCTCACGCTTGGAAAGGAACAGTAGATATCTCTTGATGTTTTGGATTGATAATCTGGTCTTGAAGAGGATTAGGCTTCATGTCTTGGAGAGGACTGAAACGAAAGACTTTACTTCACATTTTGGATTGGACTCTTCATCTTGATCTTGTCATGGAATGTCATGTTTACCTCAAATTGAATTGGATTCATTTGCAGCTCTCCTTGGATAAGCATTTGCAACTTGGAATGGATTGGAGGATACCTCTTCATGTTTTGGATTGGAAATTTGTCCTTGAATTGTATTCTGTGTCTTTGAAGTGAAGTGGTGGACTTACCTTGGCATCTTGGATTTAACATTTTCATCTAAAGAAAGATTAGATTTCAGGCCTAAAAGGAATTGTTGGTATGCAGTCATGTTTTGGATTGACAGTTTGATTAAGGAAGGATTGGATTTCATCTTCGGAGTGGAATTGGAATTCATAGCTTGAAACTTGAAAGGAATGAGAACTTTTCTTATGTTTTGGATTTAGCAATTTGGGCTTGGTGAGGAATTGGGTATTCCTTCAAATCTTGGATTGGGAGATTTTAGCATCGGGAAATTAGGATTTTGGACTTGAAAAGGGATGGCAAACATCAATTCATGTTTTGGATTAGAATGGAGTGTCTTTCATGTTTTGGATTGGGAATTGGCCTTGGAGAGAAGTGGCGGGTATAGAGCGGACTCTTGGATTAGGATTGCAGAATGGATGAAGAAGAATGGTGGGTTAGATGGTGATTATGGATTCAGATTTTGGATTCTCCATTTTGCACTATAATGCCCACCATGCTCTAAGTTCCGCCACACTTTTTACCTTGTTTCCTTCACGTCTTAGGGGGCCATTTAGAACATTTTTTCATTTTTGGATAAAATGGTGCCCAAGAGACAAGTTAATCCCTGCCATAACCTTATCTGTCATGTCCCCAATTTAGGATCTACGAAGCAATATTCAATTTTATAACTTTTAATTAAAGATTGAAACTTATAAGTCCACAATATATATTTTCTTAGCAACTATAAAGAAATATCAACTTTGCAATTAGCGATATGTTATACGGAAGTCATGAAGTAAGGTAGTCATAGTCAAGATTAATAGAGGCGGTGGCTTGATTGGACAAAAGAACTCTCAACTTGTATTTTGAATTATCGACATCATTTATAGACAACAATGAATCCCGTAATAATACCCGAGCTTGATATCGAAAGTCAAAGGTGAAGAATTAATGCTGGCTTGAATAATAGCGACCAAACAATATAGTTGATTGAGACGAAGATCATAGTAACGTGAATAATCGAAGGAAGCATACATGCAATCTGGATATGATATCGATCAACTAGGGTATCAACGGTTGGCTATCATTAATAAATCAAGGAGGTCTATTAGCATCCAATGCTTTCTATTTGAGATCTCAATAAGGACAAACAGTTAATTCTATAAACGGTGACATTCGATACCTAAACAGTATCGATGCAAGCATTGATGAGTGAATTACACAAGAGGAAGTGACAAGACGCCGTATGAAGGAATTAGAGATATCATTGTTTTCGTGACCAATGATTCTATGGTTGCGATAAATGTAATAGCGAACCATTGAAGACATTTGTGCATATGGAATGATAATACTGGAAGGGTGTTGGAGTTGCTTGTTCAACTTCTGTGACATGAATCAACAATGGTCAAACAGATCATAACTAATGTCATCGGGCTTGATATAATAATTACCATGCATTGTGAGACACAATAGATATATGGATCGGGCATCACATCCGATACATACATCGGGCATAAAATATATTTTACCATTGTGTTAAGAGCCAATTAGTATAATCGGCCTGGGCAGTTGTTAATGTTAATCATTCATGATTATGTTCACCAAAATAATCATGAATGATTATTTCGGTGAACTACATAATTTCCATTTGGCTATGAAGGGTGACGTCCATTCCACCTGCGTCCTTTCATGGATTGTTGCAGATATGCATACAAGCCAAGAGACTCATATATAATATAGATAAGATTTGATATTTGATAACATATATTCGCTTGTGGAGCGCTCGGTTAAGAGGATAGAAGGTTGCCATAAGCAACTGCAGGTGCAAGCTATTCAATTATATATCAGAGACGACATCCATTAAAGAAGCATAATCAATTACTGCTTTATCAGAAATGGCTTCACCAATCAGAGAATCAGAGCATCGTCAATTCAAGAATATCAGAGACGGCCTATATCTCTTCCGGTGAAACACTATATCGACCTGTATATGCAGCGTTGATTACACAAGAAAGATCAGAGGCAACCATTCGGGTTATAGAGCATATTTTACATTGTTATATCAGACACAACCTTTCCATAATTTGTATACTGCATTCTCGAAAAGTATACATTGAAACTATACAAAGATTCAGCGTATGCATTGGGAATTACCACTAAATTGCATTTCATTGAAACTACAGTTGTACATGCATTTGTATATTTAAATCAATTGCATTATTTACTTTTTTATAAGTATAGTTTGGATCAATAAATCAATTGTTCAAGTTAAATTATAGAAATTCAGTAGTGTCTCTAATATAGCAAAAAGGGGACATTACAATTGGTATTAGAGCACAAAATCCTGTCAGCCTGTGGAGATGGAAACAACGAAAGAACTGAAATAACGAAGTGGGTTGAAAATGGGAGAAAATGAAAGGCTTAACAGTCATTTGGATCAATTCATCCAAGGACAGAAATATTCAAGAGAAAATAGCTCAATTAGTGGGATTACTAACCAATGATGATCAAAGCCAACAGGAGGAAAAAAAAATGATGAATATTCAAAACATCATACCCTTAAAAGTAGACCAATGCTTCCTACCTTTCTTCCAAAGGAAGAACGACAAGATATCACTAGACCTACCTTAGTCAATCTACATGTGCAATGGCCATAGGACTGGATAAAAGGACTACAACATGATATAACTTTAGAAGACTACATAGAATTAAGGGTAAAGTATCTACCTAAAGAACATAAAGGACATTGTCTTGACTTAAGAAGACGAATTAGAAAGAAGGATTGCAAGGTATCATTAAGTGTCCTATCCCGAATGCCATTAAAAACTTCAAAGATTGTTACATCAAAGGAAGAAAGAATATAAAGTAAAGACTTAGAAAATATTAATCCTGTCCATCAAAAACAACAAATAGTAGAGAATGAGAATATGATCCCCAGACACTTCAAGGAGTTAAAGGTACTAGAAGAGGAAATAATTTCAGACATCTCTGAAGGGATAGAAATGGAAGACTCTTCGTGCATACCTTTAATCACAAATGAATCTAGTATGCAGATTTATGAAGATTGTAAGCCTGATCTTACATCATCACAAGGGTCTTGCACAAAAGATAACATAAGAGATGTTAAAGCAAGAAATCAAAATTCAGATTACGTGAAATTATTCAGGGATATCAATCGCAAGGTTGTGAATGAAATATATAATATAAAAGTCACTTCATGTATCCCCCTTCATCATCTTGAAGTTGATAAACTAGGAAAGTTGAAAATAATATGGAAAGAAGATAATGGCTTGAAATATCACCTACAGAAATCAGATGAAGGGAGGTTGGGAAATGAGGAATCTAAGTTTAGAGACACAGGAAATCTTCAACTTGTTCCTAACTCATTGTTTGAAATTGAAGTGGACAAAGAAGGGTTTGAAGAGGTTAGTTTCAATTCATGCAAAGGAGAAGATGAAAACAAGTTTTGGGATCCCAGTGCATCTACCATCAAGGTAGCATTGAGAACCATTTGGAACAACATGACAAGTCCTCATATTACCATCATTAAAATCTCTCCATTTAAAGATGCAAGTTGGGAAAAGGTTCCTTCTTTGAACCAAAGTCAAAATCTGATTGTTCAAATTTGATTGCAAAGGGGAACCATACTTCCATCATATCTCTCATACAAGATAAGTGTTACCATAATTGTGTTTCAGTTAAGATAACGTCAATGGAAGATCTCTTAAGCTCATGGAGATTAACTATTCAGATCTTTACCTCCATCACAATGAATAATTATTCCTATCAACGCAACTATGTTATGCAGAGATGGCATTTCCAAGTTTGGGATCCAGGAATCATCATAACAATTTAAGAATGCTTGTGGGCAAGCATTTTTCAAGAGGGGGAGACTGTCATGTCCCAAATTTAGGACCTACGAAGCAATATTCGATTTTATAAATTTTTAATTAAAGGTTGAAACTCAGAAGTCCACAATGTATATTTTCTTAGCAACTCTAAATAAATATCAACTATGCAATTAGCGATATGTTATACGAAAGTCATGAAGTAAGGCAGTCATAGTCAAGATTAATAGAGGCAGTGGCTTGATTGGACAAAAGAACTCTCAACTTGTATTTTGAATTAACATCATTTATAGATAACAATGAATCCCGTAATAATACCCAAGCTTGATATCGAAAGTCAAAAGTGAAGAATTAATGCTGGCTTGAATAATAGCGACCAAACAATATAGTTGATTGAGACGAAGATCATAGTAACGTGAATATTTGAAGGAAGCATACATGCAATCTGGATATGATATCGATCAACTAGGGTATCAACGGTTGGTGGCTTATTAATATATCAAGGCAGTCTATTAGCATCCAGTGCCTTCCATTTGAGATCTTGATAAGGACAAACAAAACATTCTATAAATGGTGACATTCCATACCTAAATAGTATTGATGCAAGCATTGAGGGGTGAATTACACATACATCAAACATTGAGATCGATATAAGCTTTATGTGGAATCTTGGTGCCTGTTGAAGTTCCCAGGAGGAAGTGACAAGACATCGTATGAAGGAATTAGAGACATCATTGTTTTTGTGACCAATGATTCTATGGTTGCGATAAATGTAATAGCGAACCATTGAAGATATCTATGCATATGGAACGACAATACTTGAAGGGTGTTGGAATTGCTTGTTCAGCTTCTGTGACAGGAATCGACGATGGTCAAAGAGATCATAACTAATGTCGTCGGGGTTGTTATAATAATTACCATGCATTGTGAGATACAATAGATATATGGATCGGGCATCACATACTAAAGTACATCCAATACATACATTGGGCATAATATATATATTACCATTGTGTTAAGAGCTGATTAGCGTAACCAGACTGGACAATTGTTAATGTTAATCATTCATGATTATGTTCACCAAAATAATCATGAATGATTATTTTGGTGAACTACATAATTTCCAATTGCTATGAAGGGTGTCCTCCATTCCACTCGCATCCTTTCATGGATCACTGCAGATATAAATACAAGCCAAGTGACTCACATAGAATGTAGATAAGATTTGATATTTGATAACATATATTCCCTTGTGGAGCGCTCGGTTAAGAGTGTAATGGCCCTCGATTGACAAAAGAAAAACAATATTAACAATCAATTGTAAATACAAATGTGTATATATATATATATATATATATTGTCATATTTAATGTATCCAATGCCATATTCATTAAAGTTTTAAACAATTAATATATATTAATTAAACTAGTAATTAACAATATATTAATTATATAAAATATAGAGTTAATATTATAACTGATATTTAAAATAAATACAAAACTTATAAATTAAATATATATTAACAAATATAATTAATAAATTAATATATTGGATAGCCGATTAATAATTAAATGTTTGAACATTTAAACACGCGGCCAAGAGATTATGTATGGGACTTAAGTCGCTAACCCTCGGGGGTCTACGACTAGTCGCAGCCTCCCAAGGAGGTGTGACTTGTCGCCCCTTGTGGGAGGGGTGTGACTTCCCTCCCCGGGATTATTAATAACAAGACTTTGCAAAAACGAAGGCAGAGAGGAAGGAAGATAAAAAAGGAAGAAGAAAAAGGTTTTCATACTGAGCAAAATTAGTAAGTATTAATTTAATTTAATTTAATATATATATATATATATATAATTCAAATGTAAATTCATAAATAGGACGAGACTATATACAAATATGGTAGGTCAATTATGATATATAAAGGTTGAATAAATTGTCTATATGATTATATATATATATATATATATATATATATATATATATATTAGAATAACAATTATGAGTTTATTATAATAAATTCTCTCATTAAAAGATAAATATGATGAAATTATGAAATTAAAATTGTTAAATAGGATTAAAGGATTAAGACCCTTTATTATATGTGGATATTTTAAAAAAGGGGGTTAAGGACCCCATTGAGCTAGTATATACTGATGACTAACATATGCATATGCAAGTGAGCCTTGGATAGGGAAAGCCCCTACCAAGAAGAGGAATGGACCAGATAATGGTCAGCCTATGAGCCTTGAGTGATGCGCTCCAGTGGACGACGACAAGAGTTGGCCAAAGGACTACAAAGGGTCCTTATCAAAGGTCATGAGCCCGACCTGGTAGACGTCGTTCAGGAAGTCCCTAGGGGTGCGCTCCAGAGAACGACGACAAGATTCAATTAGAGGATCTCAAAGGGTCCTTATCAAAGGTTATAAGCCCGACCTGGAAGGCTTCTCTTGGGAGGGATTAGAAATGGGGTAGATAGCTAGTTAATTTCTTAAGTTATGTATATCTTTGTTTCCAAATTGTTCTTGCTAACATCTCTCTTGCAAGTTCACCTTTAGAGAAACGAACCCGGAATACTGGGGACATTACAAAGAGCATAGAAGGTTGACATAAGCAACCGTAGGTGCAAGCTATTCAATTATATATCAGAGATGACATCCATTAAAGAAGCATAATCAATTACTGCTATATCAGAGACGGCTTCAACAATCAGAGAATCAAAGCATAGTCAATTCAAGAATATCAGAGACAGCCTATATCTCTGCCAGTGAAACACTATATAAACCTGTATATGCAGCATGGATTACAAAAGAAAGATCAGAGACAGCCATTCGGGTTATAGAGAATATTTTACATTGTTATATCAGACACAGCCTTTCCATTATATGTATTCTGCTTTCTCGAAAAGTATACATTGAAACCATACAAAGATTTAGTGTATGCATTGGGAATTACCAGTAAATTGCATTTCATTGAAACTACAGTTGTACATGCATTTGTATATTTAAATCAATTGCATTATTTACTTTTTTATAAGTATAGTTTGGATCAATAAAGCAATTGTTCAAGTTTAATTATAGAAATTCAGTAGTGTCTCTAATATAGCAAAAAAGGGAACAATACATTATCTCTGCCATTTCCTTGGTGAATTCTCTTTATTCATGTTCCAAGGGCACCTATTTGAGGTGTTTTTGGATCTTCAGATGAAACACTATCCAAAGGATAAGCGAATCCCCACCTTAAGCATAATGCCTCCACTCCATTTTGCTGTTCTTTCTTTTTCCAACTTGCCTTGTTCTTTTCTTGTCTTGGGTGGGTATTCAGGGAATTTTAGGATTTTCAGATGAATCACTATCCAAAGAATAGTTGAATACCTGCCATTATAAAACCTCCATCACTCTTTCATTTCTTTATCTTGATTCCTCTTTTGTAACTTGTCTTGAGGCAGAATTTTGTGCATTCAAGGGATTGTGTAATCCCCTCCAAGGGTGAAAGTCCAGCATTTCTTGTCCATTTCTTCCATATCCTAGGCGAGTTCTTGTATGTCCAAAGGATTATGAAATCCACACTTAAGTCAAAATTTTGACATTCTCTTCCTTAGATGATATTCCTTTGCTAATGCAAAGTGTTTTGGGTGACAAATCATTGACATGAAGGAATCCATGGCTATTCTAAATGTCCATATTTCTTCCTTAGCCATATTTCTCTTTCACTTGGCTTATATCTTCCATGACTTGATTGAAATGACCTATTAAATTTGTAAAGTCATGGCAACTCTATCCCATTGCATGCTTGTTTTCCCAATTCCTTTACTCTTTCTTGGCCTATTCTTCAATAAAATATACTGAAAACATTTGTCCTTGAAACTTTATATCCTCTGTCATTCCATTGTCTCCAAGAAGGAGCTTAGGTATCTTAATGATTCTCCATTTACAATATTTTGCTCTTGTCTAATATTAAGAAGGTTTTGAGGTTGCTATTTAGCCTATTCTCTGCAATGCAAGATGCAATCCAATTTTCCTAAATGCAGAGATAAAATGCAGAATCCTGACAAAATTACTCCAAATGGAGAGAGACAAAACAAATGCTAACCTAAACAACCTAAGGACACAAAAGAGAGTTGGGGCTCCCTATCTATGATGGGGCATGTGTGCAAGGCACAGCATGATTTTAATTGCAAAAAAATGTTTATTTCCCCAAGTTGGGTGTGGGGTTTTGAAGAGGAAATAAAATTGTTTTGAGAGCTCGTTTTGGATATGCTTGAGAATTTGATAACTGGATACTACTGGTTTAGACTCCATTCATCCAAGGGCTTCATGAGGATGAAAACCCTCATAGAGGACATCAGCTATGGAAGTGAAAGAATTTTCCTAGCTGATTGTTGGTGGTTTCATTCAGGGACTGTGTAGGAACTTATTTGATAAGAAATTTCAGTTTGCTTGCCAGGAATTGAAGAAAAAACCATTGAACAGATTTGCAAAGACAAATTTAGCAGGTTTGAGAGCATATAAATCAGAACCTTCCCCTTTTTCTGGTTGTACACTTCCATAGACTGCCATACTAGTTTAGATAAGGACATGAGGTTCGTAGGGCAAATTTGCTAGGGTTTGGTGCATATTATGGCTTGAAATGGGATGTCTTGATGTCTACATTGCATGGTGAGAGTTTGGGTTTGGATAAGATAGGGTTTGAAGGCCATTTGCAGCCACAATTTGTTTTTTATAGTCACATATCCGACCATTTACAACAACAAACGAAATGATTGTGTTTTTTTGAGGCTATAAAGCCATCTTGGTATTGTTGTTTTTAGTGATATATTGCTGTTTAAACTCTATAATCTTTCTGAAAGTCATTTCAGCTTGTGGGCATTTCAATTATTCAATATATTAGTGTTTAATTCATCCAAGCAATATTGCAAATATTTCCATTTGATTGTATTCTTCATATTTTATTAGACCCATATACAACTTTCAAAAAACAAAAAAGAAGTGGGGTGCATATTACAAATGCATTTTTGTATAGTGGAAAATTCTAGAAAGAGAGCATCCTAGGAAAACAAAACAAAGGAACAAATGTACCAAAAGTAAAATGAAGTAGTGCAAGACCAAACATGTGGTTAAGAAACCAATACAAATAGTCATATTGGGGAGCAAAAAACCTGCAAAGAGCAAGGGATGATGAAGATTGAAAAGATATGACAGAACTTTCATAATATATTTTTGTTAGGGCTGAGAAGGGAGAAATTGAAGGTGCCATCATTGATCATTGTGAAAGGACTAACACATGATCGAGGAAAGGACTAACACATGATCGAGTAAAGTTCATTGGGGATTGTAGAAGGCTAGGGAGGTGAAGGGGAAGGGGTAGGAATGTAGGCATGTTGCTGTGAGGAGGAAGGAAATAGCTTTCTCTAGAATTTGGTGCAATGTCCAAGGTTGGCATAACTCCCATTTTGGTGAAGAGACTCATACTGTGTGTTTGTTCTTGTGGCTTCGGGGGCATTTAGGAAGATTGGATCCATATAGTTGAGAAAGAGTAGTGTAATGTCCCCAAATTGATAGAGAATAAATTAATTAAGTTAATTAATTATTTGGTCCCTATTTAAAATAAATAGTATTAAGGACCTTTAATTAATTAATGGGGACCCTTTTTTATTTAATTGTTGTCCGTAGGTGTTTACCGGGTCGGTGTTCTTTTGTAAACCCTTGGGAGTTTCTCCGAAGGGGTATTTATGCCCGGCATGTACGCAGTTGTAGGTATGTTGAGTTTTGATATTTTACTATTATTGTGAATTCCAGTTGGAGTTCTAGTGTGTGCCACTTCGGAAGTGAAAGACCTTCCCTATTTGGCCTGTTGCAGTTTCGGTGGGATTCAACCCTCGCCCTACTCTGCTTGTTCTGCTTGTATCGGATTTGGCAAATCCGAAGTACTTCATTATTCATAATATAATCTCCTGGCAATTGTTCCATATTCGGTACTTCATTTTTCTGTGCAACTGTTAACATCTGGTGAATTGCTGAGTAATTGCATTGCAGTGAAGAAGACTTTTCATACTCCGTAGGCATTCCCTCCAGACATCTCAGAACGTTCATGCGATCTCTAAATACAACCGTACGACCTCTCAGTCGTATTGTATGACCAGACACCACCGTACGGCCAGCTACCGTGCGAGCAACCTCTCCCACCGTACGGCTTTCAGCCTGCACCGTACGACCAACTACACCACCATCGTACGGCTAGTTGCATCCCATCGTACGGCCTGCCTCCTCCCACAGTACAGCCTGTCTTTTGTCCACCGTACAGACCGCCTACCTCCACTGTACGACCTGCTTACCTCCGTACGTACGGCCTACTTACCTCCACTGTACGGCCTGTCTGTGCAGTCCATTTGCTCCGTATGGCCTGCACCTCCAGTATGCCAGAAGTTGAGGTCCAGTTAGCAAATCCACCAGGGGTCAGGAACATTACAGTGGTATTAGAGTTGGTGATCTTGCCAGCCTGTTGGGAAGATTGAGAGTTTTGACTTAGATCACACTATGACACCCAGTGAGGCCATATGTTCTCTATCTCAGGCCCTAGCCGATTGGAAGGCACATCTGTTAGTTGAATACTCCAAGAATACTTTCACATGCCAACTATTGGACGGTCAAGTGCAGGATGACAGATACAAGGTGGTTGGCAACATCATTTACTACAAGGACAAAATCTATTTGGTACCTGACTCCAAGACAAAGGAAAGGATTCTGAAAGAAGATGCTTGCACAAATATCGTCGAACCAACACCCAATGATAAACTTGATGGAAATACAGATTTATTAGTGATTCTTCGAATGAGCCGGTTCTACTAGTGGGTGATCAGCCTCTTGGGGATGCAGACTCTGCCGATGATTCCTTGCAGGAGAAACCTCTACATTTAGTTGATTTTGGAGTTTACCCTTTGGATCTGAGCACTGATGTTTCGTATGATTGGCTTCCATGGGATCCTGGTGACTCCGGACATGGCAATGTTTATATCAGAGTGCCGCAGCGAAAGTTTGGTGGCAGTCTACTCGTCTCGACTAAATCAAAATATACACGTGATCCTTAAGCAACAAAGAGATTTCAATGGATACTGCGACCAACGTCTGTGTTTGGCTTGGGATCTGAGCATCGATGTACGTGATGATTGGCTTCAGTGGGATCCTGGACTCTGGGCATGGCAACGTTTATATTAGAGTGGAGCAGCGAAAGCTTGATGGAGCTTTACTCTTCTCACTTACTTCCAGGTGCATGTGTGTGGTCATGATGCAGCATGGGTGTTTCAATAGATACAATTATCGATGCCCGCGCTTAGTTTGGGATCCTGGAGTTTTGATGACAGATTGCTGGAGGGAAAACAATCTTTGGGCAGCGAGGATTTGTAATGTCCCCAAATTGATAGAGAATAAATTAATTAAGTTAATTAATTATTTGGTCCCTATTTAAAAGAAATAGTATTTACTATTAAGGACCTTTAATTAATTAATGGGGGCCCTTTTTTATTTAATAGTTGTCCGTAGGTGTCTACCGGGTTGGCGTTCTTTTGTAAACCCTCGGGAGTTTCTCCAAAGGGGTATTTATGCCCGGCATGTACGTAGTTGTAGGTATGTTGAGTTTTGATATTTTATTATTATTGCGAATTCCAGTTGGAGTTCTGGTGTGCGCCACTTCGGAAGTGAAAGACCTTCCCTATTTGGCCTATTGCAGTTAAGGTGGGATTCAACCCTCGCCCTGCTTTGCTTGTTCTGCTTGTATCGGATCTGGCAAATCCGAAGTACTTCATTATTCATAATATAATCTCCTGGCAATTGTTCCATATTCGGTACTTCATTGTTCTGTGCAACTGTTAACATTTGGTGAATTGTTGAGTAATTGCATTGCAGTGAAGAAGACTTTTCATACTCCGTAAGCATTCCCTCCAGACATCCCAGAACGTTCGTGCGATCTCCAAATACAACTGTACGACCTCTTAGTCATACCGTACGGCCAGACACCACCGTACGGCTAGCTACCGCGCGACCAGTCTCTCCCACCGTACGACTTTCAGCCTACACCGTACGACCAACTACACCACCACTGTACGGCCAGTTGCATCCCATCGTACGACCTGCCTCCTCCCACAGTACGACCTGTCTTTCATCCACCGTACGGACTGCCTACCTCCACTGTACGACCTGCTTACCTCCACCGTCCTCCACCGTACGGCCTGCCTACCTCCATCTGTACGGCCTGCCTACCTCCATCCGTACGACGTGCTTACCTCCATCGTATGGCCTGCCTACCTCCACCGTACGACCTGTCTGTGTAGTCCATCTGCTCTGTACGACCTGCACCTCCAGTACGCCAGAAGCTGAGGTCCGGTCAGCCAGTCCGCTAGGGGTCAGGAACATTACAAGTAGCACCACAACCTCAAGCAGAAGAAAGATGTTATCAAGGAGGAATGTGCAAGGGCATTTAATTGGTAGGACCGTAGGAGTATGTTGGGAAATGTTGTCTCACAAGTGTCTTCAAATCTGTGTAAAGTAGCAGTATCCAAAGGCAGGTGATCAACATAGGGGTTTTCGAGTTTGTAGGAACTCCCCATAGGGATTTGTGATGAAGGGTTACTGTAGTCAACAATCTTGCCAAGGTTTTGGAATAAACATGTTAGTTAAGGAATAATTAGTTGGCAATGCAATGTCATTTACTTCCAATTAGTTGGCAGTGTAATGTCATTTACTCCCAATTAGTTTTGGGTAGTTGTCGACGGTTCGTACTCTTAACCAAACACCTGACACTATATATGTACTTATCTCTTCTCAGAAGACAACATTGTCTGGATTGTAAACCTTACATTTGGAAATAAAGATCATATCTTTCTACCTTGTGATTATAACTTTATTTTGGGTATTGTTGTATGTATGTTCTAGTATATTGTTTACTTTGCGTAATTAGGTAGTTCCCTTCAGGAGTGTTAGGACAGCTAAATTTTAGCCATTCCTTGATAGTAAATGCAAAATGACCCAGGTGAAGGGGATAGCTCAATGGTTGGCATTTGTTTTCTCAGTCCAATTTTGAGGGTTAGGGAGTTTGCATTTAAGATGTTCACGGTTAACCCATCTTTCATGATCTTCTAGTCTTGCCAAGTTTGCAAGCTTTTGTATTCCCTTTGGCAATTGCGATCTACCTCATGTTCCCACAGGGTCCTTGACAATGAAAAAAAGAGGGGCACGGAAGAACGGGGTTGTACTTTCTATATGGTATTGTTTCCCCCGGGTTCCCGCTAAGGAATGCTCGAGTCTTGAAATTGGGCAGTGGAAGCGCAGGGTGTGATAATGAGCAATGGGCAAAGAAAGGCAGACTGACCTCGGCTTTCTGCTGCAATCGTTTGAAGGAGTTCAGGAATGGTCTAGAACCATGGGGTCGTTACCCTGCTGAGCCCGTTAAGATAAAGTAAAATACACCCTGGGTTTTCACAGTGCACAAAGCATAATGAAGTAAAAGGTTGCGGAACAACGGGGCGCCACATGAATGGCTTTTGAAAATCAAAGGCAAACACTAACCTTGCCCTTCCACATGGGAACCATAGAGGTCACAATAATGGGCGCTTAGATGCGAGGTTCTCATATATCAAAGTGAAGAGGCTAAATACCACATGTTCCCGTGAAAAGAAAACATATCAAAGTGGACTGGCCTTAGAGGCATGGGGGGGGGGGCGCNGAAAACATATCAAAGTGGACTGGCCTTAGAGGCATGGGGGGGGGGTCGCGACCAAGATATTTGGAATCCCTTGATTTCGCGAGGGTCAACCACAATTGCCGGATTTGCCAGCAGATCAATGGGGCATCTAAATACTAATTTCAGGTGCAGTCTATTGGTGTTCAAGTTTATCCACTGGTGACAGGTGGCGCCACATAAGCAAAATATTTTCAGGAGACCAGGGTCAAAGCAGTTTGACGATACACATGCAAGAAAAATTATTTCTTGGTGATCCCAGGGAAGAAATGACATTTATAGATAGGATTTGCAGAGGTTTTCTTATCAGTCAGGGTATGGAATGATGTATTTTTGCCTTTGAAATCCTTTGAGTGTCAAGTTGGGATTGCTACAACCAAGATTCTAGCAGGTTTGAAATCCTTTTGCAGGGTGTGATCAGTGCCTGATAAGCTACTTTTGAATGACATGTTACCGCCATTGTTTTCAAATTTTTAAAATTCTAGAGGTTAATGCTTGAGGAGAAAAGGATAAATACCCCTTGGAGTTGTATGTTTGCATTTAAGAAATGTTTCCAGTAGTTTAGAGGCTATTAAGTTGTGTTGTCAGTACGAAGATGTTTATAGTAGAAATGTAGTTGCAGTTGGTCCTGTTGCAGGAGATATAAAAAGACAAAAGCCATGAGTAGGAGGACGAAGTATTTTTTAGTTACAAAGGTGTTAAAAGGTCGCGTGACAGCTACAGAGATGTTAAAATGTTCAAATGCAAGAGAAGACCCTTCCTGCCTCTTGCAAATAATTCCAATTTCTGTTGTTGCTCCTTAATCTGCCCATTCAAGGGCATATTACATCGGAAGATCTGGGTGTGAGACCCAGAGAAGGGGGTCCACATGCATTCTGCACCCCTTGAGATTCATCTTCGACCCTCTCCCCTAAGAAGGAAAAAGATGAGAAGGAAACACCCATTGTCTTCCCTTGGAGGCTTGAGACTGCAAATCTTGTATTTGCGGCTCCTCTGTGACACTGACTGTCCAAGTGCGATGGTGGCATGGCTCACAGTTTTTGCGGGCTCGATGGAGGACTCTAATCTTGGGGCCATCAACAAGCCAACCCAACAACTGCATTAGTGGACAAAACTCAAAGATAATCATTCCAGGAGGTGAATAATTTGGTATATTGGCTAGCGGCAGTTCAATAGGTTGTGTGTGTATATGACCCGAAGCTTGTGCATCCCTTGTGTTATAAAAGGGATTCCAAGGTCAATTACAGGGGACTGAAAATCTGATAGAAAATGGCATGTACATAGAAGGTACTAAGTTCTAGGATATGAAATGAAATATACAGTTGTAATGTTTTTTATGAAGATAGTTGTTTTATCTTGTGCTATAATGTAGTAGCCATTCATGGAGTTGTCCCTGTAGAATGTATTCTAAACCATATGAATTTAATAAACTCAGGGTTTTGAATTCATCCTTGCAAATTATGATTGCAATGTGTATTGTTTATTCAGCAGCCCTCTGTCAAAAATGGAGTTAAATGCTTTGTAAAACAATAGTGGTTAGAATATATGACACAAATATCTAAGTAGAACTTCATGTCGACATGGAAAGGATATGTTAATTTTAGGAATTGACTTAACGAAATCCTAATGATTCTTGCCTTAAATGTTATGAGGATTGTTTATAACTCTGTATTTGAATCTGTAGCCCAAGAGATTAGGCACTAGTTTATGTGCGGCCGCCTATATTCTCAGTAACAAACAAATCAGCCCAGATATATTATTTTATGTCGTATGGTTGTATGTAGTTAATTTTTGACTTCCAGCCTGTTCTAAATTGTAAGATATGATAGAGTTGAGTTGACTCTCAAAGTGACCAATTTATGCTCTATTGTCTTGGGCTTGGAAATAATCTGCACGAGTATGCAATATTGAGCACCATTGAACATCTTAGTTTATATTGCATTAAAGGGGAACCCACCTGGGTTTTGCAGAGCCCAAAGTGAAGGAGATATTCCACATTTCTAAGGAATTCTCGAGCAATTGGCCATTGATCTCAGAATTCTGCTGATAGAAGAAGGCAAATTCTTAGGTAAATCTGAAACATCAGCTGGAAACACCAACAAAATGGCGACTCTACTGAGGATAGAGAGAGATGTTGTAATTTTGCTTCATACTGTCCTAGAATCTCTGGTTATTATTTACCTAGTGCTAATATCAGAAATATATGAGAGGCCTAAACTTGTTTCAAATCTGAAGGTTTACATCCCGGAAAAGTTTGTTTGCAGCTGTTTTGAACAAAATGTGTGACTTTGCTGTTTGCTGTACAACCCAGAATGAATTGATTTTTAAATGGCTTCTGCTATTTGAATTTATTCCTCTACAAAGGAGGTGGTGACTCTCTAATTGAAAGAACCTGATAAATGTGAGAGAAGATTTCAGATCTACAAAGTTCTCAGCAAAGGAAGAAGATGGTCTGCTGTTACAATTTGTTTCCAGGTATTATTCCTCAAAGTTTTTATGAAATTGCAATTTTCCCTATAAGGTGAAAATAACACAAGGAAGGGAAATTGTTGTTGTGATTTTTTCATACTTCTCAGTTTTCTCTTTTTTTTTTGTATTGTCAGAAGTGTGTATGCTCTTGGAGTTGTATTGTTTGAGTGAGATCTCAAGGATTTGTTGTATGAGATCATGTTGTATGTATCTTTAAGGTATTTTGTGTTGTAGAAGAGATTTTCCAAGAGCATTGGCTCATGATCTGTGCAAGATGTGTATCCCAATATGATTTGTAGTGCAACCATGGTTTGTAATCAGTCTATTCACAACATCTCAAGAGGTTCCCATGTAAGAAATTATCAACCTTTGGACTTCAAAGGTGTTCCTAATCACCCCAATGTTGTACCTCCAGAGGTTAGGGATAAATTACCCAAGTTCAGCGGGCAAAGGTATGAGTCAGCGTCAAAGCACATGCAATGGTTTGCAGATCTAATGGAGGATTATGAAATAGAACATGAAGATGTGATCATGAAGTTGTTTGTCCAATTTTTAAAGAATAAAGCCAGAGAATGGTTTTCGGATCTCATGCCACATTTAGTCAGTTCATGGGAGGGACTTGTACTGGTTTTCAATGAGCAGTTTGGTGAAAGAATTCATGAATTTACTATCCTTAATGAATTTATGGAAATTCATATTAAACCAGATGAAGCGGTTCCTCAATTGAATTTTAGGTTTACGAAGGCATTGAAGAAAATCCCTTAGAAGTGTAGGCCTCAAGATACAATGGCCTTGATTATTTATTTGGGAGCTTTTGACAAGAAAATGAGTTACAAGATAAGAAGTGAAAACCCAACTGATTCGCATG
Organism: Thuja plicata; assembly: GCA_018584345.1. NCBI lineage: Eukaryota > Viridiplantae > Streptophyta > Pinopsida > Cupressales > Cupressaceae > Thuja > Thuja plicata. Next base: position 790,376 of record MU225970.1, on the reverse strand, counting down.
AAGCATTCCAGGTTTCAACAAATATAGAGATGGTTTCTATGTATGGTATGATAAGGAGTTTGAAACCCAGAAACATGGCATTATGTGCAGTTAAGGAGAGTTCCTCAGTAATTACTAATGTTCTTCAACATACTGAGTAACAGAATATCTCTAGTTCTACTTTGCCAAAGTCATGTGTTGATCAAGTATTGTATAAGGATTGTAAAATTGACCAGCAGTTAAGTGTAGGTATGTCTGAAGAAGTAGTTTCATTTGAAAGGCATCTTACCGCAGACCAAGACAGCTACTAATGAGAGCCAGGCTTCAGCTCAAAAGTTATGTCAGCAATATGAGGTTTGCCTTAGTTCTATGATGCATACCCAAGTATTGTTAAACGAACAAATGGGAAGACTATTAGAGGTTGAAGATGTTTAGTCATCAAGATACGGTGATAGCCTTGTAATTAAAAAATACAAGGGTTCAGATACAGAAAAGGCAATCTACATGCCTGATAATAAGAGTTTGTTTATAAATGATAAGCATTTGTACCCAAAGGAAGAAATTTCAGTTTACAATGGTCCTGATGAGTTAGGAAGTATTAGTACACCATTAGGTATGGAGGTGTATGCTACATGTGAACATGGTAATGATCTAGGTAGTTTTGAATGTTCCTACGGTGTGGAGTATGAATGTTTTGAATTCTCGAGGGTTTCCTTTGATGATGAAATTGGTGATGCAATTTGTTCCCCTGTTGTTTCAAATGTCCTAAATAAAATAGAAATGGAGTCATTTTATATGTTTGAAGATGACATTTATGTTGATGCATACATGCATATTTGCAAGGATGATCAAGAATCAATTTCCATGACTGCAAGTTATTCTAATAATGCAAAGGAATGTTGTGATGACGAGGTTCAAGATATGAATAGGCCGCAACCCATAGACATACAATGGGATGACAGTGAATATGAGTGCTTCATTACTGATGAAGATCCTAAAGAAGGACCTGAAGATGTAATTTTGGTTGAAGTTGTGAAGACCCTTAGAAGGCACAAATCTGTTGCATACTGATGAAATTTTTTACAGTTGTGTTGAACAAAGTGCAAATATGATGGATGGTTCTTACAGAGAGATGTTTGATTACCTGTTTAAGCCCAGGCTTGAGGTAGTATACTTTGAATGAATAAATGAGGTTTCAGCTTTTGATTCAGTTTTATCCATCTTTGAAAATTTTCATGTAAGTATTTTTCCTGATAAGGAGGTAGGGAATGTTTATTTACAAGATCTAGAGTTGGATAGCTTCATGTTTGATGTAGATATTGATGATACAAGCAGTGTGTTCTCACAAAGTATGCAAACCCACAGTGAAGTGATAGAGCTTAAAGATTTGACAAGCTATTATTGTCAATATAGTGTTGCACACATGCAGTATGAGCTTGAGTATGAAGCTTTCACTTTTTTTGTGTATGAAGATCTTTACCCCAATTGACAAGAATATTTCAGGAAAGATGATACTAACCTTTTGCAAAATAATGATGGGAATAAAATTCAAAATGCTGCTGATACAATGGATTATGAATGTTTCATATATCCTTAGTTAGGGAAGCACTCTCAAGGATCCGGACCTGATATGAATTATGAAGATTGCTCTGTTGACTATGAGTATGTGTGGTTTAATGAAGTTGTAGGGCCAGTGCAATGTAAGGGAGACCATATTCACCATGATTTAAATTATACAACACAACGCTGCAACAAGGATATGGAGCTTGGTATTAAAGGTACCCAATTTGTTACAGATGCCAGAAAAGATGTGGTGATGTGCAGTGATAATAAAAAATCCGGTGCTGATAAATTTTGGTTCTACCTATTTGGTATCCCTGGTCCACTAATGTAAAGTAGTAGTTTTCCTTTTCTGTTTGTATAGTTTTTGTTGTTTGGTCTGCTTCCCAGAGTTCTCTGGATTCTTGTGCTAATTTGCAATCAGCCATCCCCAACTAGAGGACTGCTAAATTTTGACCATTCCTTGATAGTAAAATGAAAAATGACCCAGATGAAGGGGATAGCTCAATGGTTGGCATTTGTTTTCTTAGTTCAATTTTGAGGGTTAGGGAGCCTGCATTTAATGTTTTCATGGTTAAACCATCCTTCATGATCTTCTAGTCTTGCCAAGTTTGCAAGCTTTTGTATTCCCTTTAGCAATTGGGATCTATCCCATGTTCCTGTAGAGTCCTTGACAGTGAAGAAAAGAGGGGCGCGGAAGCACGGGGTTGTACTTTCTGTCTTGTATTGTTTCCCTCGGGTTCTCGCTAAGGAATGTTTGAGTCTTGAAATTGGGCAGCAGAAGCACGGGGTGTGATAAAGACGGACGGGCACAAAAAGACAGAATGGCCCTGACTTTCCATTGCGATCATTCCAAGGAGTTTAGGAATGGTATGGAATTGCATAGTGGTTACCCTGCTATGCCCATTAAGATAAAGTAAAATACACCCCGGGTTTCCATGGTGCACAAAGCATGATGAAGTAAACGGTCGCAGAAATGCTGGGCGCCACATGAATGGCTTTCGAAAATCAAAGGGAAACACTAACCCCGCCCTTCCGTGTGGGAATCATAGAGGTTACAATAATAGGTGCAAAGATGCGGGGTTCTCATATGTCAAAGCAAAGAGGGTAAATACTCCGTGTTCCCGCGAAAAGAAAACAGATCAGAGTGGATTGGCCGTGGAAGCAAGGGGGGTTGTTTTTGTAGAATGTATTTTGAACCATATGAATTAGATAAACTTAGGGTTTTGAATTCATCCTTGCGAATTATGATTGCGGTGTGTATTGTTTATTCAGTAACCCTCTGTCAAAAATTAAGTTAAATGCTTTGTAAAACAATAGTGGTTAGAATATATGACTGACGCAAGGAGGGTGTGGAGAACCAGGGCCCAAGGCACTCCTAGCCATCCAAACCAACTTGCAGAACAAATCGGAAGCAACATACACAGGAAGAGAGAGAAAGAAAGCAGAATATTCTTATTATTTCATCAAACATTATACATGCTGGGTTGTAAGGCCAACCTGGTTTCGGCCATATACATTCAGATCGTTTACATAACGATCTTCATACATGCGAGGTCACAGACCTGCGATCCAAATCTTCTATCTCTTTTCTACTTAAGAACTACTATCAAATCTAAGAACAAAAACTAAATATATACAAGAGACCACAAAAGAGGTTGGCACCAAAGATCCTAAAGATCCAACATAGGAAACAACAAAGACCCAGATTTAGGTCCACACACATCCCAATGAGAGACCCCAACATTAATTACGCTACGGAAATTAAATACATACGTTGGCCAGAAGATCCAATGTCCGAAAACCAACTCGGTGAGAAAGACTACCGAGCATAGAGACCAGTCGGTGAAAACCACCGAGAAACCAAGAACAACCACCGAGACCCTGTCGGTGAAGCCAACCAAAACAAATAACCGAGTCCGAGTGGTGAAACAACAAACCTTCAATCAACCAAGCAAAGCAGTTACCGAGCACTTTACCGAGCACCAACAAGCTACCGAACCAAAATAAATATATATTTTTTTGGTTGATACAGGATTGCCAAGAATCCAAGATGCTCCTGCATCAGACGCCTGGGGTTAAAAGAAATGATTTTTCCGAATCATGAATCATGTACAACCTGAATTGAATCCAACTCAGATTGAGAAATCCAAGATGAGTCCTCCATCGGTCTGTTCTTCCACTTTACCAGATATTCCATGTAATCCTTTCCTCTTGTACTTCTGCCAACTCTCTGTTTTAAAATCTGCTTAACTTCTATCTGTTTCTTAGGATAATCACTTGGTACTGTCACTTCTTCATCAGGTTCATGATACTTATACAAGTCTGAAATGTTGAATATAGGTGATATATATTTATGTCATTCGGTAATTCTACTTCATAAGCATTTCCACTGTCAAATCTTCTCAATATCTTGCAAGGACCAAATTTCTTCATCTTCAGTTTACCATATGTTCTAATAGGAAATTTGCCTTTCTTCAAATGAACCATAACTGCATCACCAACTTCAAAAGTCTTATGTCTTCTTGACCCATCTGCACTATCCTTGTATTTTTGATTACTTTGCTCCAACTTATGTTTCACTTCCTCATGCAATGTCTTCATAAACTCAACAAATTTTTCTCCTCCATCACTCCTCTTTTCTTCTCCAGCAATATCTCTCAAGTCTGATATACCTCTCGGTTGTGTGCCATGAACAATCTCAAAAGGTGTCTTTCCAGTACTTCTATTTACTGAACTATTATATGCAAACTCTGCTTGTGCTAATATCAAATCCCAATTACTCGGTGTGTCTCCAACTAAGCATCTCAACAAGTTACCCAAACTCTGGTTTACAACCTTTGTTTGTCCATCAGTCGGTGGATGAAATGTAGAACTATACTTCAACTCAGTGTCCAACTACTTCCAAAGTGTTTTCCAAAAATAGAGAACAAACTTATTGTCTTGGTCAAAGATGATACTCTTCGGTAATCCATGCAATTTGACAATCTTCTTAAAGAAAAGATCTGCTATATGTGCTGCATCTGATGTTTTTCTACATGGTATGAAATGTTACATCTTAGAAAATCTACCCACAACAACAAATATGGAATCATTACCTCTTATTGTCCTCGGTAAGCCAAGAACAAAATCCATACTGATATCACTCCAAGGTTTCTCAGGAACCAAAATCGGTGTATACAATCCAGTATTCTGACTTACTCCTTTTGCAACTTGACAAACTCCACAACTTTTCACAAATTTCTCAACATCCTTACACAATTGAGGCCAAAAATACCTTTCCTTAAGTAAACTCAATGTCTTATCAATACCAAAATGTCCAGCCAAACCACTACTATGTTTTTCCTTTATCAGATTAGTTCTCATTGATCCTCTCGGTATACATAATTGAATACCTTTGAATAACATATCTTCTTGAATGAAATAGTCTTCATACTTACTTGGTTGATTGGGAATAGGTGCTCTGCACATTCTCCATTGCTCAGAAAAATCAGGGTCATTTTCAAACAAGTTCTTCATATCATCAAAACTAAGAACCTCAATTCACATTTCTATCAACAAAGATCTTCTTCTACTCAATGCATCAACAACTTGGTTAGAAACTCCACTCTTATGCTTTATCACAAATGTGAAACTCTGCAAATACTCTACCCATTTCATATGTCTCTGATTCAACTTATTCTGACTACCCAAATACCATAAAGCCTTTTAATCAGTATATAACACAAATTCACCCGGCATCAAATAATGTCTCCATTTCTTCAGAGCTTGAACAATAGCATAGAATTCTTGATCATAGACAAAATATTTCCTTTTAGCATCATTCAACTTTTCACCAAAGAAAGCAACAGGTTTACCTTCTTGAGTCAACAAAGCTCCTATTGCACTTCCACTTGCATCACATTCAACTTGAAATACCTTATTGAAATCAGGTAAGGGTAACACAGGTAATTCAGCAACCTTTTGTTTAAAAGTCTCAAAACTCTTATCAGCTCCATGTCTCCATTTGAATTCTCTTTTGTCCCTCTCATTGTCTCAGTCATAGCATTGCAAATAGAACTTAAATTTCTGATAAACTTCCTCTATAAACTTGCCAATCCATGAAATGATCTTACCTCACTGACATTCTCATGTGTAGGCCAACTACGTATAGCTTCAACTTTCTCAGGATCCATCTTCAAACCATCAGCTGAAATCACACAACCTAAATACACAAGTTCTTCTTTCACGAAGGAACACTTTCAAATTTATCTGCAACTTTTCCTCTTTCAATCTCTGCAACACTTGTCTTATATGCATCAAATGCTCTTCTCTGGTCTTATTGAATATTTGAATATCATCCAAGTATACAATCACACATTTATTCAAAAATTTCTTTAAAACTTCATTCCATAGTTACAAGCCTCGGACTCGCCTCGGACTCGGCCTCGGCGGCCGGACTCAGCAAGGACTCGACAAATCGAAAAACCCAAGAAATTCAAAGATTTTTAAGGATTTAAAGCATTTTTCATGCATCATTTAGTCAATTAACATCAAATACACAATAATTGAGATAAATAGAAGCTACTTTGCACACATATACAAGTTTWCAACTTTACATAGATCGCGAAAGTATAAAGTTATAAACTGTTAAACTAAATAACACACTAGAAACTGAAATATAAATAGTTTCACTGACAAATGTCTACAATATTCATGGAATATGAAATCCATGGAATCAAAAGTTCAAAACATATATCAAAAGTTAAAACTAGGCTCATAGCAGCCTATCCCAGTGTCTTCCTACGAGTATGCCTAAGATAGGTCATGGAAGATTGTACAACCATCTTCTCTCCCTGTGTCTGAGACTGACCCTCAGTGGCATCCTCGTCATCTCCATCCTCATCATCCCCATCCTCATACTCATCATCCTCGAAGTCAAATCCGTCAGTCTCAGGGTCATCCACTGGGTCTCCTTGCGCTCTAGCCTCCTCCTCTGCCATCGCCACTGCCTCTGCCTCTCGATCCACTTGATCAACCCATTCCAAGTCTTCATCACCGAAGACAGGATCATCAATCTCTGTGTTCCATTCTGCTTGTGGATCAACCTCCTCTAATTTGATAGGAGATGTGTCAGTGCCCAAGATTTTTCTGTGATGAAGGCGAAGGTTATAATGAACGAAAACAAGATCATTCAACCTTTTCACTGATAACTTGTTGCACCTCTTAGAGTGTATATGCTCAAACATACTCCAATTGTGTTCGCATCTTGAAGCACTAGATGGCTGGCTCAAGATACGAATTGCAATCCTCTGTAGATTTGGCACTTTAGTACCAAACATCTCCCACCATGCATCTGAAACAAGAAAATTTAAAAATCAATTTTATAACTTTGACTTTATCAATGTAAAATGGTAAGAGAATTAGAAAT
>MU225970.1:765580-781369 GCA_018584345.1 Thuja plicata | reverse complement strand
GGATGGCATGTTTCCAAGCCTTATCTCTTCCTACGAAAACAGGGTTTGCATTTGGATTACATTTAGGTTTTGATGATGAACTACCCTGCTGCTGAGACATTATGATTATGTTGCTGCTGCAATATATTATAAATGAAAAAAAATAAGCATCTACAATAAAAAATCAGACACTAGGGCTTCTTACTTTTCAAGTTTTTCATCAACAAAAACAAATGTAAACTTTAAACTTAAAGACTAAAACAACCAAATGGAAACTGAAATATGATTCATGAATGTAAAAAATTCAAAAAACAACACAAAAAACGTAACTTACCTCTTCAAAATTGATCAAAAAATGGAAATGCAACTCTTCTAATGTAGATGCCTCCTCCAAATGCTTCTTTTAGCTCCTCTCAATGCGTGAATGCAAGCTACAAACTTGCACAAACAATCAACAATCGATCTATGAGAGCCAATCGATTTCCCAATATTTTTCCTAAAGCCCCAATACTGCTCTCTCAAGCCTTTTTTCTCTCCTCTCCTTGTTTGCATGTGATAGAATGACCTTTTTAGGTCAAAAACATAACATATAAACTGGTTATGAAAAGCAAAAAACATTAAAAAATGTTTTTTTTTCACTTTATTGAGGTTGCTGCCGCGGCAGAGTCTTGGGCTCGGGACTCTCCGAGTCCAGCGAGTCCAAGGACTCTGCGAGTCCGAATGGACTCTCCTGGACTCGGCAGAGTCCGAGTCCAGAGTCACCTATGCCCGGCGGGCCTGACTCGGCTCGGGACTTTGCGAGTCCAGCCCGGACTCTGCGAGTCCTGTATTGCTTCTTCATTCATTAGCCTCCTAAATGTACTCAGTGCATTAGTTAAACCAAAGGGCATAACCAACCATTCATACAAGCCTTCTTTTGTCTTGAAGCAGTCTTCCATTCATCACCCTCTCTGATTCTGATTTGATGATATCCACTTTTCAAATCAATTTTGGTAAAATAGTTTGCTCCACTCAAACAATCCATTATATCATCCATCCTCGGTATAGGAAATCTATACTTAACTGTTATCTTGTTAATAGCTCTTGAATCAGTGCAAATTCGTCATTCTCCATTCTTCTTAGGTGCCAATACTGTTGGTACTACACTGGACTCAAACTTTCTTTGATCGAACCCTTGTTCAACAACTCATGAACTTGTCGCTTGAGTTCCCTATTCTTGGTCGGTGTTAATCGGTGTGGTGCCTTGTTTGGCAAACTAGCTCCAGGAATTAGATCCATACAATGACTAATATCTCGCATCGGTGGCAAACCATCAGGTACATTATCTGAAATGATCTCCTTGTACTCGGTGAACAATTTCTCAACTTCTTCAGGAACTTTATCTTCTGTGTTCTTACTCGGTTTGTTAGGAATCAAAGCATAACAGATATCATTCCTTTTCAAATCCTTAACAAACTGTCTACCTTCCATCAAACAAGCTTTCACAGATGTACATATCTCTCCAATAGATTCTTCAACCAAAGGTAACAAGATTTGCTTCTTATCATCAACCCAAATAGTATGTTTGTTCATTTTTCCATCATGTATAGCATGTCTATCATGTTGCCAAGGTCTACCCAACAAAATATGACGACAATCCATTGGCATTATATCGCACAACACCTTATCATAATATTTTCCAATTTTCAGATTCACAAAACATTGTTCACTCACCATTAAGGTATGCTCATCCTTGATCCATGAAATCTGATAGAGCTTCGGGTGCTTCATTCTTTCCAATTGCAACTTTGTGATCATCTCCTCTGATGCTAGATTCTCCGAGCTTCCACTATCAACAATTACCTTCCAAACTTTGTCTGCAACTCTGCATCTGGTCTTGTACAAACTTTTCCTTACAGGATCTTGCTTTTTACTCCATAATATTCTTCTGATCATTAAGTTTCCTTCCTTCTCAGGTTCATTCGATGACTCTTCTTGCACCAAAGCATTTCTGCTACTACCGACTTTCTTGCATGTCTACACTCAAAAGATCTAGTCCTTCACCACAATTGTAACAAGTTCCTTGGAACCTTCTTTTGCTATAACCACCTTGGGAGTAGTTGCCTCTTCCTCGGAATGAGCATCCACCTTTCCACTCGGTCTTGCCTTTGTCTCTATGTGTGTCTTGATTTTTCTAAATCTGATCGGATCTACTATTTTCACCATAAGATCTACCTCTTCCTCTAGGGAATCTACCTCCTCTTCCTCTTTTCCTTTGTTCATATCTTTTGTTCAATTTCTCCTCTGCTTTTAGGACAAACTGATATGCCTCTTCAATGCTCTCCATTTTTACCAAGCTGATCTCATCTTGTATAGAACTTCTTAATCCATTCAGATATCTTTCTATTCTTTCCACCTCATCTTTAGCATGTCCAGATCTGATGTCTAATTTGTAAAATTCCTCGGTGTAATCTTTTACCGAGCTATCTTTCTGCTTCAACTTTGCATTCTCCTAACTAGGTTAATCTGGTAATCACAAGGTAGAAACTTGCCTTTTAATTTGTTTATCATCTTGTCCCATACCTTGATCTTGTCTTTACCCTTCTTCTTTCGATCCAATTGCAGATGCTCCCACCACAAGGATGCATGACCTTTCAACTTTGTACTTGCAATCTTCACCTTTTTCTCCTCTGATACATTCTCATACTCAAAGTATTTCTCCATTTCGGTTGTCCAATCTATCAACTCATCAGAATCCAACTTTCCACTATACTCAGGAGGATTAAACTGAGGTGTGTACTTCAAACTTGTTAATGCTAGCATGAATCTCTCTTCTTCCTGATCCATCACAGGTGCAGGTAGGGCTTCTCCTTGCACTTCTTCAACTTCATCATCACTAACATCTTCAAGATGTCTTCCGTGCTGGGCTGTCTCAACAGCTTCCAATCTTGTAGCAATCTGTCTAAGCATATCAGCTGGACCTGGATCTGCATTTCCTCTCCACGAACCATCTTGAAACCCTCTGCAATTGTAGGTCAGATCGCAATATGCTACCCTCCAACAAATATCACTAGGGTTCACAAGAAGGAACCTGACATCTCACCTTCACTCTAATACCACCTGACGCAAGGAGGGTGTGGAGAACTAGGGCCCAAGGCATTCTCAGCTATCCAAACCAACTTGCAGAACAAATCGGAAGCAACATACACAGGAAGGGAGAGAAAGAAAGCAGAAAATTCTTATTATTTCATCAAACATTATACATGCCGGGCTATAAGGCCTTCCCGGTTTCGGCCATATACATTCAGATCATTTACAGAATGATCTTCATACATGCGAGATCACAGACCTGCAATCCAAATCTTCTATCTCTTTTCTACTTAAGATCTGCTATCAAATCTAAGAACAAAAACTAAATATATACAAGAGACCACAAAAGAGGTCAGCACCAAAAATCCTAAAGATCCAACAAAGGAAACAATAAAGAGCCAGATTTAGGTCCACATGCATCCCAATGAGAAATCCAAACATTAATTACGCTACGGAAATTAAATGCATACGTCGGCTAGAAGATCCAATGTCCATAAACCAATTCGGTGAGAAAGACTACCAAGCACAGAGACTAGTCAGTGAAAACCACCGAGTAGCCAAGAACAACCACCGATACCCCGTCGGTGAAGCCAACCAAAACAAGTAACCGAGCCCAAGCGGTGAAACAACAAACCTTCAAACGACCAAGCAAAGTAGTTACCGAGCACTTTACGAAGCAGTCTCCAACAAGCTACCGAACCAAAACAAACATATTTTGTTTTGGTTGATATAGGATTGCCAAGAACCCAAGATGCTCTTGCATTAATGACACATATATCTAAGTGAATTTCATGTCGGCATGGAAAGGATATGTTAATTTCAGGAATTGACTTAACGAAATCCTAATGATTCTTGCCTTAAATGTTATGAGGATTCTTTATAACTCTGTAGCTCAAGGGATTGTGCACTAGTTTATGTGCGGCCGCCTATATTCTCAGTAACAAACAAATCAGCCCAGATATATTATTTTCTGTTGTATGGTTGAATGTAGTTAATTTTTTACTTTCATCCTGTTGTAAATTGTAAGATATGATAGAGTTGAGCCGACTTTAGAAGCAACCAATTTATGCTCTGTTGCCTTGGGCTTGGAAGTAATCTGCAGGAGTATGCAATATTGAGCACCATTCAACATCTCAGTAATATTGCATTAAAGGGGCACCCACCTGGGTTTTGTAGAGCCCAAAGTGAAGGAGATATTCCACATTTATAAGGAATTCTCAAGCAATTGGCCACTGATCTCAGATTTCTATTGATAGAAGAAGGAAAATTCTTAGGTAAATCTAAAACATCAGCTGGAAACACCAACAGGGAGTAAATATTTTTGTTTCATTGTAGTATGAAGCTAGAGATCTAAACTACGTAGGAGAATGGCAGGAGGTAGTAGGCAGTGTAACCTGTGGCTATCCAGTTATATTTAGAACATTACACAAAGGAGTTTAGAACATTAAATGATTTCAATAATTTTAATGATAAATTATAAATAATTATATTATAAAATATATTTTAATTTTTAAAATGTAGTAATACAATTTATAATTTATAATTTCAATTTAAAATATTTATTTATTAATCAATATTTATTTAATTAATAATCATTAATAATTTATCAATTAGTAATTAAAATTACAATTGGTGGACAAATTATATGGTCTACAATACAATACGTTGCATTTTGAAACGATAGGATTGAAAAATGACAATCTGATTTTAGCTTTTACACAGAAATGTTTTTTGACAATAAATAAGTTTTTATGACATGATCAAGTTTCAGATCAGGCAAACATCATGCTATAGCTTTATTTAAGCTTTCGTCACATTTCAATGTTTGTAGTATTTTACAGTTACTACTACCTCTTTCTATATTTTGAGGATCTCTACTTACAGTTCAGATTTAGTAATATGAAGCCATTTTCATGTACTGACTTTGTTTACTTTGTTGGTTAAGCCTTTAGCAGATGCTAGACATTATGATCGCAAAGATATATGCAAGATTCTTGAGGCTTATGGAGGCGAATGTGACTGTGATGTAATTCATCTTTTCTTTTAACTAGATAATATGGATATTTTGTAGATGGATAATCCTCACTCAGTACGAGTTGGACATTTTCTGCATTCTTTTTGTAGATTTAAATTATTAAAATTTAGACAATATGTGAAATCCTACTTCATATAGATTCTCTGAATTTTGGATTATCATTTATCTTGTTCGTAATAATTTAAATCTTTTATATAAGTTTAGGAAAGATTGTAGGCCATTGGCTTTGGTAATATCTGTTTTAATTTAGTATGTATGTAACAACCTGACTTTCGAATCTGAAAAGACTCCCAAGTTTTTGTTTATGTGAGCATAATCCATTTTATTCTTTAAGAAAGAATTACAACAATCATTAGTTATCTACAAAGCAAGGGCAAGATGCCATAAGTAAAAAAATATAAGGATGGGGATTGAAATTTCCACTTAAAGAGGTAACCAACACCATCATTGTGAAGTTCTTCACCAGAAACTTCTAAGGGAAATAGTTCTTGTGTGCCAGTCTCTATATCAGCCCAATGGCATTTTTGCTATTTTCCTGTTTTACAATGCAGTTTTGCTAGGAAGAAATGAAAATGCTAGTCAACAGTTTCAAATTATGTCTCTTATGATCCGTGGCATTTGAGCTTCTTCCAATGCCAAGCTTATTGTACACATCCTTAAAAGTCACCGTAAAAGGAACTATCAAGCTATCTATCTTTGTAAGTCAGTTCTAGGACAGTAGACGAGAGTGCATCTAAGAAATTTGCAGAGTATTGCAAGTGTTGGAAGTTTTCTGTACTGGTGATTGGTGCTCTTGAAGACTTAAAAAAGAAAATATGGTTATGATTTGCAGCAAAGGTAGTGGTGAAAGAACGCAATCTGCCTTACTCTTCTGGAATTTGTTCTCACATTAATATCTCTAGGGTGATCTCATGTTGTGCCTTGTTTTTGTTATGATTTTATTTATTTCATAGTTTCATATCATGCTTGCAACTATGTCCAAGCATTCCAACACTTGAACAAGTCATTTCTAGGCACATATTGATTATTGTTTAAACATTGATAGAATAATATGTCTGTCAATGAAAATTAATGTGAAAGATAAAGATTTGTTTTGATAAATTAGCTATGGAATATCTGAACTGATTCAATATTAGATCGGTATTACAGCAGTTGTGTTCCTTGTTTTGTGTTTTTTATTGTGTTGAAACCAACTTTTACAAATTGATGCATTTCTAGTGTGGGAGGACAAGGAGAATCGGTCCCCTTGCAGTAGAGGTATGTTAGGAATTCAGAAACATCAGAAATGAAGAATTGTGTTTGAGAAATGAACGACATTCGAACTACATATAAGCAGCCTAATAAAAGGCCCAAAGAAGTGAGAAACATCATGAGCTCTAGTAGCTTACTAGTAGAGCACCCCAACATGCCTATGGGAGGTCCCAAGTTCAAGTGCTAGCTGATCTATGGAATATAACATGGTATCTTATGTAATGTCCCCTATTGGGACTTTACTTGATTTAGCCTAAAATTCCCGACTAGAGTTGGGGCTGCACTTGGATATGACAATTTACTTAATTATTGTAATGTTTCCTACTAGGAAGCTGCCCATTTTCAATGATTAACATACATCACTATGCATTGAAATCATATTAAATTAAAGAACAATTACTGATTTATAATGCATACTTAAGCCCTAATTCCTTACTTCCTTCCTAACCCTAATGGAGGATGGGGAATTACTGTCATAGGGCGCTTGAAACCATCTCGACAATTAAGCCCAAGGGTTTCATGAACACTCGTCAATACCACCACTTGGCCCAAGGGTTTCATGAACGCCCAATACCACCACTTGGGTCACCTAATTTGGGATGGAATTATTCGCCTCTTCCTATACAAACCAACCTACCCTTCCAAAGGCATTAGCAAATGAATAAGGAATAGACTTGGTATAAATTACTATCTTGTATATTACAAAGATATATATACCTATATAACATAACTTATATATAATTCCGATCTTACTATTATTAATAAATATAGACTTAATATAAATTACTATCTTATATATTATAAATACACACACACACACACACACACATATATAATAGACCGTAAAATGTTTCTTTATCCTTAATAGAATTTAAATATATACTTCCGTAAATCTGTATTCCACTCATAGATATGCTACAGCATAGCTTGCTATCACACGATGCTTTCCAGCAGTATAATATATTTCATTTCCTTTTATGAGTTCCAATTGTAATACTCCATATCCTTCCATTCCATTTGATTTTCAAATATCATTTATATCTGCCACGAGGATCGATTCCAAGGAGACATCTCTCTTCATCAAGTAGCCATAACTGTTCAAACAAGACACATCTCTTTCACAAATTGCACCACTTCAGAAAATTGCGCCCTTCTGTTATCTTTATTTTTGTCTTTTAATATTAATCTATATCTTCCTTTAATTATTGCTGCCCATTATGGCTCACTTGGAAAAGGTCAATGCTCATCTTAAAACTGATAGTCTTAATGATCTTGTGCATTATTTCTGCTTCATAGTCTTAGTTAAATTGCTGCATATAAACTTTCAACATCTCTTCTCTGCTTAATCAGCTTTTGGTATTAGGAATTCATCAAGCTCATATCAAGACTTGTGAATATTAAGTTTTAACAAATCGCTGATTAAGATGGTTGCTGTTCATAACTTAAAATGGTCACAAGTCTGATCACGTGAAAGTCAGGTGCTATGTATTCTTGAATAAATCACTGCTCATATATTAATGTTATGAAGTCGCTATCTTAAGGATATGGAGATGTCGCTATCTTAGGGATATAATGCATAGTGTTTGATTCATTGTTCATACTAATATAATCATCATTTTATATTCTATTTTTTTATATTTCCATTATTATTATTTATTTACTATTTATTTAATTTGTTTTTGGGTCACTAAAATTTTGATTTTTACTAATAATAAACTATGAAATTCAAATTACATCAAATTCAAAGGCTGCAAATAAACCATGTATCATTCTATCATCCTGCCTACCTAGTCACATCCAAAAAATATAGTAATCAAACGACCATCAACAACATCATGTGATGTCCCCTATCTCAGAGATCAAATTCAATAAATAATAACACAATAATAAATATAATATTAGAATAATTAATAATTAATAAATAGTATAATACAATGTATTAATATAATAATATATAATAATAATATTACAATAATTAAATAAGATCTTATTGCATAAATAAGAGTGATCAAAGAAACAATAATTAATAATAATAAATATAAATAAACAATAATGTAATAATATTTTAATAGACCATAATATCTCATTTTACTTTAAAAAGTTTAAGAACAACAATAATAATTAAAGGTGCGATGCCATTAGAAGGTCAAACTAAGGAGGGAGACAAGTCAACAAGTATTGCCACGCCAGAAATTTATGAGATAAAAAAACATTGATTAAATTATCAGTGATTTCCATTAAGAACAATGGAGTATGTTATCAGTGATTTATAAAAGAAAAAGAACGATGATCAAAGTGTGAGTTTTATTAAAGAAAACATAACACAAAAGGTGCGATATTAATTAAAAATATAAGGCAGTGATTATATAATGATTTGGAACGGTTGAGAATAATGGAGAGGTGCGATTAATATTAAGAATCAAATATTAAATAATATGATGAAAAATTGCAAGCCTTTCATATAATGTTAAGGAGGTATCAACGGACAAGGGATCAGGGAGATAACTATTTACCATTTTCATCCAATTTGGAACTGTTGAAATCGAACACTAGGCATCAAAGAGAGAATCTCTCAAGGATATACACTCAGCACAAACCACCAAGTCTGGATGAATAACATACGGTCAGCGGTCATAAAGTGGAGGGACAAGTAAGGAGAGTACATATCAGAAACTGCGACACATAACTTCAGATCAGCCATCATATATCAAACCATCATTTGGATCAGATAGTGGATCATCGCATGTACAAAGATTGATGAATATTAGGAACAACGGTAATAGCATCCATTGCAGATCACTTTAATAGCGATTGGATTGTATTGTATAGGTGCGACAAATATATCAAATTTCCTTATCACTATCCGATCAGTATTATATATATATATATATATATATTTAGATTGATCCCTGCCACAGTAGTGTTTATCTTGCATTGATCTGGACAATTGGCATAAGAATCATCAGACAGAGAAGTTATACTACAACATCCATAATCAATACGGTGGCATGAATAATCTCTGAAGTTGTGGGTATATCATCCCATGGTGACTTCCATTTGGAGGATTGGAGTCTACGTAGAAAATATGGTATAGTCAATCATGAGCTTTGAGGAATCATGGGACGACACTCTCTGAAGAATTAAGTATAGATTATAAACATAAAAGAAGTCTCTTGCAATTGAAATATAAGAATTAAGTCCCAAATCCTATAGGGCGAATAGGGGACATTACAATGGTATCAGAGCATAATCCTGCCATCCTGTGTAGATTAAGAAGATATGTTATCCACACACTAGCAGTTTTGTGTAACAATAAAGAGGATAATCGAAGGCAGATTTGTAACAGATATAAAGGCAAGATTATAGCAGATCTATAAGCAAAATTTGAGCAAACAAACAACAGACATTAACAAAAACTAGAGCAGATTTTCAAGCAAATTTGGAGCAGACCTTTAAGACACATTTATAGTGGATCCTAAGGGTCACTATAAAGAAATCATCGTCAACACATCGTTAGATTGAACCATCAAGCAATCCTCTCAAGAAGCATTGATCCTTGTACAAAGAGAAAACATAATCCAACAATCCAATCAACCGATTGAACTTCTGAGGGAAAAACAAGGAGCAGCACTATGTCCCCCATCAAGTATGCCAACCCCTAGATGCGGCCAAGAGGCCTAATGATTGGATGTTCATTCCGTGCTCTTGGGCTTGATTGGAAGGGGAAATACAATATTACAAGGATGAGTACTCCTAGTGTGGGTATTCATAATGCCTGGAATGAGATAAAATCTCCACCAGGAATTATAAAGATGGATAGTCCTAAAGAGATATCCATAGAGGCTTGGAAGAGATAAAGTCTCTCCCAAGGATTATAGAGATGGATACATCCTAAAGGGATATCCATAGAGGCCTAGAAAGAGATAAAGTCTCCTCCAGGAATATAAAGATGGATAGTCCTAAAGGGATATCCATAGAGACCTAGGACGTGATAAAGTATCTCCTAAGGATTATAAAGATGGATAGTCCTAAAAGGATATCCATAGAGGCTTGGGAAGAGATAAAGTCTCCCCCAAGGATTATAGAGATGGATACATCCTAAAGGGATATACATAGAGGCCTAGGACGAGATAAAGTCTCTCCTAAGGATTAGAAAAATGGATAGTCCTAAAGGGATATCCATAGAGGCCTGGGAAGAGATAAAGTCTCTCCCAAGGATTATAAAGATGGATACATCCTAAGGGATATCCACAGAGGCCTAGGAAGAGATAAAGTCTCTCCTAAGGACTATAGAGATGGATACATGCTAAAGGGATATCCATAAAGGCTTGGAAAGAGATAAAATCTCTACTAGGAAATATAAGGAATGAATACGACCTAAAAGAACATCCATAAAGGCCTAGGAAGAGATAAAGTCTCTCCTAAGGATTATGGATATCCATAAAGGGTATTGGCTAAATAGCAAACTAAAACGTAAAACATAATAAGGAAGTTGAAAAAAAGTTGAAAAAAAAACTAAGTGTCCCCCTTGGTAAGAAATACGTTTTAGTTTGCTGCATAGACGTTTCCTCCATAAAGGGTATCCATAAGGTCTGGGAAGAGATAAAGTCTCTCCTAGAGATTATAAGGATTATTCATCAAGACTCATCATGGAACAAGGCGATGCATAACAAGGAGCAGGAAAGTACTACAATACACCAAGATAAGTTCCTTTCTGGAATTACTCTGAGTGTTTTAAATCAGCATTGTAATCTTCAATTTGATAAGTTTATATTTTAAATATATAATAGTTCTCACCTCAAGTCGAAATTGTCATTTCAGGGTCGTTGATATCCAGTTACACTAAAGGTTCACATTGCTTAAGGACAAGCAATTTTGGGAAGGGCAGATTGTGATGTTCCTTATCTCAGAGATCAAATTCAATAAATAATAACACAATAATAAATATAATATTATCAAATAATTAATAATTAATAAATAATATAATATAATGTATTAATATAATAATAATATTACATTAAATAATAAGATCTTATTAAATAAATGAGAGTGATCAAAGAAACAATAATTAATAATAATAAATATAAATAAATGATAATATAATAATATTTTAATAGAGCATAATATCTCATTTTACTTTAAAAAGTTTAAGAACAACGATAATAATTAAAGGTGCGATATGATTAAGGTGCGATGTGTAAGAACCCTTCACCAACTCTTTAGGCCAACTCTATGATTTAACTAAACCTGGTGTGTTTATGTTTGTTACTTTGCAATGTCTTGATATATATATATATATATATAGCATTTTTTAAAGACAAATAATACAAAAAAAGCACGATTGAAATGTTGGAGCTTAATTTAAAGTCAATAGATAACCAAATAGCTTCATATATTACTACCAATCATCATGAAACTCTTACATTTATTCATATGAAATAAACAGAGGAAAATATAAGATAAAGAGTACCGGGATTATTAAAAGCTTATTTCCTCTTTGCTGGCCGCACACAGCAGATTAATTGCGGAAGCCATACAATTGCAATTATGACTGTAAACTGATCATTAAACCCATGCCAAAAATCAGAAGTATAATCAACCTACAATACTGAACGGAATCTCCTCAAGTCAGCACAAATTTGTCTCCCGAATGAAGCCAACTCTAAAGCAATATCAACTGATATTTCACAGCCTCTGAATGCTGATACACAGAAGTCTCACATTCTTCCGTACTGATACTCACAGTCTTCTTGAAGACTGAAACCCTCAAAAAATCCACAAGCCTAAGACGAATATTCTCCACAAAATATCATTCACATAACATGCTGAGAATGAGCTCATAAGTCCCTTTTATCCTTTTCTTATGAGAGCTTAAACACTTTCCTGGCCAATGTGGGATAAAAGATATATTCCCACTTTTTAATTTTTTTACTTAAACTCCATAGTTGGTGCACAAATAATTCTTTTATAATTAATTGTTTTCTTGGTCCCATCTATGATAACTTGACCCTTCATTTAAGTTACTTAAGTTATAATATAAAATTATATTATAACTTAATAATATAAACTAAAAACTATTAATATTTACTTTAGCCAAATAAATATTAATATCTCCATTATTACTCATCATTTCTGCACACCATCTGAACTGGGAGTTGACGTGACCAAGCCGCATACGACCATACCCCTTTCTAAAAATAGCAGGGGTCCCTCTCTGTGTCTCTCAAAACTCACTATAAATAGAAAAATGTGCTATAAATAGAAACTACTGCATACAAAGTTCTGGAGACCTCGAACGAAAGCCAAACCTGCAAAATCTTGACCACTGAAGTAGATGCATCCATCAAAGGACCCTCTAACCAACCTCATTAGCCTACGAGGGTCAGTGATAGGCTAATCTACTCTGCTAATTGATGTTAACTAGAAGGGGACATCACAGTCCGCCCTCCCTAAAATTGCTTGTCCTCAAGAAACTTCAACTCTAGATGCTGCAAAATGTCATCACTCTCCCAGGTAGTATCCTCTACCGGCAAGTCCTTCCACTTCACCATGTATTCCCTGATAGTGCGTCTCCTCAAATTCCTCTCCCTGAAATCAATGATAGCCTCTGGCACCAAAACTAACTTTCCCTCATCATCCAGGGGTGGGAGCACTGTAGAAGGTACAAGGTGGTGTCCTAATGCCTTCTTGAGACGTGACACGTGAAAAACATTATGAACTCTCCTCTCTGCCGGCAATTCCAACTCATAGGCCACCTCTCCTACTCTCTTGATTACCCTGAAGGGTCCATAATACCGTGGCTTGAGTTTCTTGGCACCACTCTTTTTGAGAGTAAACTGACGGTACGATTGCAATATCAAGTACACCATATCACCAACCTCAAATGACTGCTCAGTCCTCTTCTGATCTGCATACTGCTTCTGCTGATTTTGTGCCTTTGCGACATTTTCCTTAAGAGCCTTTACAATGTCCTGACTCTCATTTTACAAATTTCCAGCACTAGGCACTCTACTATCACTCAACAACAAATCTATGAAATTGGGTGCCTCATACCCATATAACGCCATGAAAGGTGACATCTGTATAGACATGTGATAAGTGGAATTGTAGCAATACTCACATAGATAAATCCACTTAACCCAAGCCTTCTGCTGCCTTGCTATGTAGTTTATGTATCCCTCCACCCACTTATTTACTATCTCAGTCTGTCCATCTGTCTGGGGGTGGTAGCTGGTACTCAGAGTGAGCTCTATCCCACACAATCTAGACAACTCCTGCTAGAAGTGACTCATAAATCTGCTATCCCTGTCACTGACTATGCTCTGAGGTAAACCATGCAACCTAATACCTCACGAAAAAACAACTCTGCCACCTGCGTAGCAGTGTATGTAGCCGTGATCGGAAAGAAGTGAGAAAACTTCGTAAGCCGATCAACAACAACATATATGCAGTCTCTGCCCTGAGCTCTCGGTAGTCCTGTGATGAAGTCCATAGATAAGCATTCCCACTTCCTGTCAGGAATCGGAAGTGGCTGTAACAAACCGACTAGGTAAGAGTGTTCCTGCTTATTTTGTTGGCAGGTGGGACACTCCCTAACATACTGCAACACCTCAACTTTGAGCCCTTTCCAAGAAAAGCGCTCTCTAATCTTCCGGTAAGTCATGTAGAAACGAGGATGTCTTGCCATAGGTGAATCATGATAAGTCCTCAACACCATCCTCCTCACCTCTGATCCCAGAACCAAATAAATGCACCCTTTGTAAATGATAAACTCATTCACAAGGGTATAGTCACTGTCCTGAACGACTCCATCTATAAATCTTGATGCCCATGTATCCTTTGCATACTCTGCAAGGATCAAGTGTCTCCAATCCTTAGATATGTCTGTCATCATGCTCAAATGAGGTCTACGTGACAAGGCGTCTGCTACAACATTTTGTGTTCCCTTGAAATAGGTAATGTCAAAATCATATGACTGTAATTTACTTACCCATTTTTTCTGCTTGTCTTTAAGGTCTCGCTGCCCCAGGAAATGTTTCAGGCTGTTGTGATTTGTTTTTATGCAAAATTTTCTACCCACTAAGTACTGCCTGAATTTGGCCAAAGCATGCATTATGGCCATCATTTCCTTATCGTAAATACTAAAGCTCCTCTTAGGTCCCTTGAATTTCCTACTCTCATAAACAATCAGGTGCTTGTCTTGCATAAGCACCACTCCAACCCCCTCTCCAGATGCATCACAGTGTAGCTTGAATGGTTTGCTGAAATCTAGCAAGGCTAACACTGGACAAGAAGTCATTAACTCCTTGAATTTCTCAAAACACTCCTGTGCCTCAGGAGTCCGTACGAAACCCCCTTTCCGCATCAAATCCGTTAAGGGTGCTGCATGTCTGGAATGCCCACTGACAAATCTCCTGTAGAACCCACACAATCCCAAAAATCCTCTCAATTGTGTAAGGTTCACTGGTGTAGGCCACTCAATGATGGCACAAATCTTTTCAGGATCCATGCGTATGCCTTGTGCACTGATAATGTGACCCAAATACAACTCTGACAATCCCAGATCACATTTTGACTCCTTTGCATACAAGGACTCTCTGCTCAAAATGTCCAACACTGTGTCCAAGTGTCGCAAGTGCTCATCCCATTTTTTACTATAAACAAGGATGTGATCAAAGAAGATGAATACAAATTTCCTCAACTGTGGTTGGAAAACCCTATTCATTGTGGACTGAAAAGCAACAGGAGCATTAGTTAGACCAAATTGCATAACTTCAAACTTAAAATGACCATAATGACATTTGAACGCTGTCTTTTCTATATCCTGTTCCCTTACTCGGATCTGATGATATCCCGATCTCAAATCGATCTTCGAAAATAAGGAAGCACCATGAAGCTTATCTATCAGTTCATCTATCCGAGGAATAGGGTACCTGTTCTTTATTGTTTTTCTATTCAGGACCCTTTAATCAATGCACATCCTGAGTGTGCCATCTTTCTTCTTCACTAGTACCACTGAAGAAGCGAAAGGAGATTTACTTGGTCTAATATGGCCGATGGCAAGTAACTCCTTGATGGTCTTTTCTATTTCATCCTTCAATCTTTTTGGATGCCTGTATGGTGTAATCATAATGGGTTTGGCACCCTCCTCCAACTCAATGATGCGCTCAATACCTCTATCAGGAGGTCTACCTGGTGGAATATCACTGAACACCTTATAATGCTTTATTCTTAGCTCCTGTATGTCTGGGTGATTTTCTGATTTTTGCTGCCCTTGTTGTAAAGAGCCGGAGTTGGCTCTTATTGAATTTTAACTTTAATTAACAATTTAACAAGTAGAACTTCCTCTTTTATTTATTGAAATTGTCCATACATACATTCAGTTTGTTTTCAAGTCAATAATGAAGCAGTCTGGACACATATGCAAGCTTATTCTTATTTAAATAATGCCAAAA
>MU225970.1:749542-765037 GCA_018584345.1 Thuja plicata | reverse complement strand
CAGTTGAACAGTCAGGAGTAGTTTCAATTGATTATAAGCCAGCAATCAATTGATTTATTAATTCAAGGAAGAATCAGTCTTCCGGAATTAATTTGACCCTCTTAAATCAACAAGGGCTCAGAAAAGAGAACAATTCTCAAAGACCAAGGGTTTTTTATAAAATATAATGGATATCTCAACTCCACAATAAGCCTGAATATATAACTCCTTGGGTGCAAGAGTTTCTAAAACCAATTCCCAGTTATCTAGTCTTCAAAACGTCAACTTCTAAAAGTATTATAATAATAAGTTATTAATATTATAATACTATAATCCATTTATTAATTAATAACATATCGTTATTAATTAATATTAATTATGCCTCTGATGACGAATTCTGCATCCACTGTAAGAATAACTGATCAATCTGGTCTTCAACTGCACTGCCAGAAATAGTAACTGGCCACCAACTGACTTACTATAAATAGTAAGTCTAAAAATAGAAAGTCCAGAAATAGATTCTGAACGCCGAGACCCTCAAAACAAACTGTCAACTCACGAGGGTCACGCTGGTGAGCTAACCATATTCAGGTTTCCAGAACCTGCTAATTCAGGGACATCACACCTGTGATAGCATCAAAGTGCAACGGGCTGCCCACTCAACCTGGTCATGTCTTAGCTAGCTCTCCATGCGTCTGCAAAACATCATCCTAAACTCACTGTCACGGATGACCTTAAGTATGTGAGTTTTTCCATCCGACTGAAACTTCATCTCCATATTCCTCAAATCAAGAATAAACACTCCAATGTCATATAAAAAAGTCATACCAAGCACAAAATCTGTGTCACCCATGTTTACAACATAAAAATCAGCTTTGAAATCAAAGTTATTAATCTTCAAGGGTAAACCTTTAATCTTCTTGTCACATTTGAGGACATAGCCATCAACTACCCTTACTCTCAGATCCTCAAACTGTTATGTCTGAATCCCACGTCTTTCAACCAACTTGGAATCAATAAAATTATGAGTGGCACCTATATCCTGAAAAGTGATAACTCGCTGCCCTTCCAATACTCCTCTCATCCTGAATGATCCCTCCTGCTGTACATTGGTGAGACGGGCCTCCTTAAGTCTACCCTCAGTCTTCTCACCACCTATGGCCATTTTGTTCAACTTTTCATCATCTGTGCTCTCTTTTTCTTCATTGTATTCCTCATTTTCAGATTGCTGGTCTGAATTTTCAGAATCGGAATCCTCATAATATGCCCACATAAATCTGTTTGCTTTGCCCTTGGGTCTTAAAGGAAATCATGGTTTATGTCATGAGGTCCTTTGCAATAGAAACATAATTGTTTCTTCCGCAAATGATTTAGTGTTTCTCTGTCAAGTGGTGCAAAAGACTTATCCTTATTTTCAGTTATAAATTCAGTCCTCTCTGGAATGGTTTATTGTCCTTGTTGGAGGATGCTCCCTTGGGCTGAAATTTATTGACTAGAGCTGCATGTTCCATATCTATGGCTTTCTTCATAGCCTCCTACAAGGTGAAAGGATCAAAGGCCTTTACCCAACCTCTCAATGGTTCGGATAAGCCTTCAATAAATAAAACTATCAACCTCCTCTCTGATATATCTGGCACCATAACTGAGGATCGCTAAAACTCATTAATGAAATGCTCTAAACTCCTTGTCTGCTTGGGCTGAGCCAAGTCGCTGAAGTAGATCTCTGGATCTTTCTTGTCAAACCTCTCAACCAATCTGTCCACGAAGTCTTGGTAAGAAGTCACCTGGTTGTGCTAAAGAATGATCAACCCATGATACCACCAATCGTGTGCTACTCTCTCCAAATGTAATGTGACATTTTATTGCCTCAATCTTTGTCATAGGCCTCAATGCTAAAAAAATATCAAGCTTGTGGATCCAAGCTTGCGACGTTAATCTTCCACTACCATCAAAAGTGGACAAAGAAAGCTTGCTTGTAGCACGCTTCAACTCATTATTCTGTCCCCTAGGTCTCCCGTCCTGTTTGACTGCACAATATTGTTCTCTCCTTTGGTTCACAAACCTATCAAAAGTCATCCTCTCTCGCACTTGTGGTACCAATAGTTCCCATTCATGATTAGCAACCATAAGGATGTCTGCAAACATCTCATCCCCGACTTCCTCTACTGGCTCCTGAACTGGTTCCTCTCTAAAAAGGTGGCGCGTGTAGGTCCGTCTGCTGTCCTAGAATGTGTCCTCTGTGCACGTGGAGGACCGTGAACACTCCTATTATCCTCCTGATCTAGATTCGGCCTTGCCGGTGGATTCATACGCTCAACCATAGTGGTAAGAGCCTGTAATACCTGAGCTACCTGCTTCTGCCCTGTAGCCATGACTCTAAAGAACTCTCTGGTGTCCTGATCTTCATTGTTCCTGTTTTCCTTGGGTGGGCTGCCATCATTCCGGTCACCCATGGTGACCGACTGCCTGTCTAAAACCTGTTCACCTTCAAGGAAGGCTCTCCTGCGTGTATAATACCTGTGAGGACCAACTTCTTCTGGCTGCATGTAAAATCCCTAACCCTCAGGATGGCAGGATTTAGCTCTGATACTAATGTAAGAACCCTTCATCGACTCTTTAGCCTAACTATGTGGTTTAATTGAACCTGGTGCGTTTATGTTTGTTTCTTCGCAATGTCTTGATATATATATATATAGCAATTTTTAAAGACAAATAATGCAAAAAAAACACAATAGAAATGTTGGAGCTTAATTTAAAGTCAATAGATAACAAAATAGCTTCATGTATTACAACCGGTCATCATGAAACTCTTACATTTATTCATATGAAATAAACTAAGGAAAAGATAAGATAAAGAGTACCGGGATAATTAAAAGCTTATTTCCTCTTTGCTGGCCGCACACAGCAGATTAATTGCAGCAGCCGTACAATTGCAATTATGACTGTAAACTGATCATTAAACCCATGCCAAAAATCAGAAGTATTATCAACCTGCAATACTGAAAGGAATCTCCATAAGTCTGCGCAAATTTGTTTGCCGAATGAAGCCAACTCTAAAGCAATATCAGCTGATATTTCACAGCCTCTGAATGCTGATACATAGAAGTCTCACGTTCTTCTGTACCGATACTCAGAGTCTTCCTGAAGGATGAAACCCTCGGAAAATCCACAAGCCTAAGATGAATATTCTCCACAAAATATCATTCACATAACATGCTGAGAATGAGCTCATAAGTCCCTTTTATCCTTTTCTTATGAGAGCTCAAACACTTTCCTGGTCAATGGGATAAAAGATATATTCCCACTTTTTAATGTTTTTTACTTGAACTCCATAGTTGGTGCACAAATAATTCTTTTATAATTAATTGTTCTCTTGGCCACATCTATGATAACTTGACCCTTCATTTAAGTGACTTAAGTTATAATATAAAATCATATTATAACTTAATAATATAAACTCAAAACTATTAATATTTATTTTAGCCAAATAAATATTAATATCTCCATTATTACTCATCATTTCTGCACACCGTCTGAACTGGGAGTTGACGTGACCAAGCTGCATACGACCGTACCCCATTTCTAAAAATAGCATGGGTCGCTCTCTGAGTCTCTCGAAACTCACTATAAATAGAAAAATGTGCTATAAATAGAAACTACTGCATACAGAGTCCTGGAGACCTCGAATGGAAGCCAAACCTGCAAAATCCTGACCACTGAAGTAGATGCATCCCTCAAAGGACCCTCTAACCAGTCTCATTAGCCTACGAGGGTTAGTGATAGCCTAATCTACTCCGCTAACTGATGTTAACAAGAAGGGGACATTACACGATGCCATTAGAAGGTCAAACTAAGGAGGAAGACAAGTCAACAAGTATTGCCTCGTTAGAAACTAATGAGATAAAAAAACAGTGATTAAATTATCAACGATTCCATTAAGAACGATGGAGTATGTTATTAGTGATTTATAAAAGAAAAAGAACGATGATCAAAGTGTGATTTTTATTAAAGAAAACGTAACACAAAAGGTGCGATATTAATTAAAAATATAAGACAGCGATTGTATAATGATTTGGAACGGTTGAGGATAATGGAGAGGTGCGATTAATATTAAGAATCAAATATTAAATAATATGATGAAAACTTGCAATCCTTTCATATAATATTAAGGAGGTATCAACGGACAAGGGATCGGGGAGATAACTATTTACTATTTTCATCCAATTTGGAATTGTTGAAATCAAACACCAGGCATCAAAGAGAGAATCTCTCAAGGATATACACTCAACACAAACCACCAAGTTTGGATGAATTACATATGGTCAACGGTCATAAAGTGGATGGACAAGTAAGGAGAGTACATATCAGAAACTGCGACAAATCTTCAGATCAGCCATCATATATCAAACCATCATTTGGATCAGATAGTGGATCATCGCATGTACAAAGATTGATGAATATTAGGAACAACGGTAATAGCATCCATTGTAGACCACTATAATAGCGATTGGATTGTATTGTATAGGTGCCACAAATATATCAAATTTCCTTATCATTATCTGATCAGTATAATATATATATATATATATATATATACTATCTCCTTATATATTCAGATTGATCCCTACCACAATAGTGTTTATCTTGCATTGATCTGGACAATTGCCATAAGCATCATCAGATAGAGAAGTTATACTACGACAACCATATTCAATACAGTGGCATGAATAATCTCCGAAGTTGTGGGTGATATCTGTTGAGAAATAGCTTCATTCGGATTATAATATACAAGTAGATATACATATATGTTTATGTGAAAATAATATATATATATTATTCCACACTTGATAACATATATATCAATACTTATTTGTATCGAATGATCCAATTTACTATCGGGTGACCCGATTCATTACTATGTTGCAAGGACTGTATTTACTATCAGGTGATCGACACTTATCCATGATGCATATCAAATAACATTGATATCGATAAAGGTCGGTATCACCGATAGTTGGCATGATCAATGATTAATGATATTGTTAGTTATCGGCATCACCGATAGTTAAGTTGAATGATAATTCGAGGTGTGTCTACGTAGGGACATGGCCCTACGTGGCATAAGCCACGTATGGTCATGTCTCTACGTAGACATAACCTTTCATTGCATTTCTTACATATATATAATCATCGTATGCTTGCTGTGGGAAATTATCAATAATAGCACATATGTAATTACCACAGCAAACATATGATTTCAATAATCTCTGCAATTATAATAACTGATGATCTCTGTAAATGTTATAATAAATATCAGTCTTAGATAAATTCTGTAAACAGAAAATTAAAGACTATTAATTTCTCTATGTTAAGATCTGCATTCCTTAACATGGTATCAGAGCCTAACCAATAGAGAATAATAAAGATAGTAAAATTTTGATTCAGAATTTCAGTCATATATTCAAATTAAAGGAAGGACAATCATGGTGAACGGTGTTAGAGTGGAGGATAGACTCAAAGGTGCCTCCAACTTTGTCTCATGGAAAATTCAAAAAATTACAATCCTTCAAGAACTTGAATTGGATTCATATATAGAAGACAAAAGTATGCTTGAAGATGAACCAGAGAAAACAACATAGAAAAGACGCAATAAAAAGGCTAAGAAAATAATTATTGACGCTGTTAAAGATCACATTCTTCCAACCATAGATAGATTGTCTACGGCATATGAAGTATTCAAAACCATTCAATCTACAAATGAGATCAACAATGCAAGCAGATTGCTTACCTTAAAACAGCAACTCATGAACATCAAAATGAATAACAGAGAAACGATTACCTCATATTTTTTGACAATTTCTGAATTGAGAGATCAACTTTCTACTATTGGAAATAATGTAGAGGATATAGAACTATCCCTAATTGCCCTGAGAGGGTTACCAATCTCTTGGGAATCTTTTATCCAATGCATTAGCGGTCAACCGTCACTACCTAAATTCAATCAACTCAAAAACGATTGCACTCAAGAAGAATCTCGACTAATCTCAAGAGGGATAGGTCCAAATAAAGAGGGAGATATTCAAGCACTTCATGCTTCTTCAAAAAAAAAGAATTTTAAACGAAAGAGAGGAGATAATAATCAACGTCACAAAAACAGAGATCTCTCAAAGGTCCAATGCTACAAATGTGACAAGTTTGGACACACTCACAGGTTCTGTTCGGAAAGAAAGAAAACTCAAGCAACCATAGCTGAAGTCAAAGAAGTGTAAAATCCTCTATTTTTCTTAGCCTTATTAAGTGAACTAAACTCAAATAAAAGCACTTGGATAATTGATAGTGGAGCATCAAGACACAAAACTGGGTTTAGAGATCAATTCAAAACTTTTGAAGAACACTCAACTGAAGAGGTCACAATTGGTGACAACTCCACCAATCCCGTGAAAGGAATCGGGACTTGTTCAATTAAATTAAGAACCGGAGCTACATTACAATTAAAAGTTGTTCTATTTGTACCAGGAATCAAAAGAAATTTGGTCTCTATTTTAGGTTTAGCTGATCAAGGATATCGTGTCACCTTTCATGAAGATAAAGTTCTACTTTGGCCTAGAAATTCCAACATTAAGAATGCTATTTCCATAGGAACAAGAGATGGTAGCTTATACAAACTTTGTAATGATAAAAAACACGGGCTAAGTCATGAAGTATCAAATTGTAATGACATTTGGCATAGTGCCCTACCTAAAAGAATCAAATGAAGTATTATATGAAGTTCAAAGAATTTAAAGCATTAGTGGAAAATCAAACTGAAAAAAAATATAATAAAGACCCTAAGATCAGATAATGGGGGTGAATATATCTCCGAAAACTTTAAAGAATTTTGCATTTCTGTTGGGATCAAGAGGGAGTGTACATTACCTTATAATCCTCAACAAAATGTAATAGTAGAAAGAAAAAAAAGACAGAACGATCATTGAAGCCGTCAAAGCCATGAATCATACATATTTTATTTTGGATTGAAGCATCAAATACAATTGTGTACATTCAAAATAGATGTCCTCATTCTATCTTAGAGAATATAACACCTGAAGAAGCATTTACAGGGAATAAACCAGACTTAAGCCATCTAAGAATCTATTGAAATCAGTAGAGATGTAAAATTTGAAGAAAACACTGCTATAAAGATGCAGAAGATGATCCAATCACAGAATTAGATGAAAATTACACAATTGAGAATCAAAGGGAGAATATCATAGAAGATCATGAACCTCCATCCTCTAACCTTGAGAATATTGAAGTTCCTAACAACAAGAAAAGGCCACTATTGGAAAGTTCGATGATTGAGACTATGTGAGCAGAGTATCCTTCTGTAATAGAGGGAATTTGATACTTCATCAAAGGCAACCTTGGATGAGGAGGTCAGAAGATTAATATCAGATTCAGAGGGAGTTTGACAGTTTATCATAGACATTCTTGGACGAAAAGTGAAGAAGCCATAACGTGAGCTTCTGAGGGAGCAGCTAGAGGACCTGACTTCCCAGGATCATTGTTTAGAGGGAGAATTTTGAAATACGGTACTTTGTTAATAATCTCTTCTTTGTGAGAGAGAAGTTTAAGGTGAAAGCTCTTGTTGCACCCTCCAGGAGCAGCTATGGGGGATCCACCCTCCGACTTGGTTCATGATGGATATCAAGAGAGTTGCAATATTGCATTTGTGTGTTATGAAAGGTGACGATCTTTCATATGTGTGTAAGGTTTCTATTGTGAGGTGATGACTTTAACAATAGCTTGACCTGTTATCATGATATACTACTCTAGCTAGTTGTCTCGGAATGTGCCAAAATTTATGATAACGAATGTATCAAGATTGACTACATTAAGTTGCTGTCCCAGAATGTGCCAGATATCTTGATACTGAATTTGTTGTGGTTATCACTAAATCTAGTTCCGAATTGAGTCGGGGATTGTGATAACACTCTCATCAAGATTGAATACATTAAGTTGCTGTCCCAAAATGTGCCGGATATCTTGATTATGATGTTATTACTTGGTGTTGTAATAACGATTATATCATGATTGACTCCATTAAGTTGTTGTCCTGGACTGTGCCGGATATCATGATATCGAGATGCTTGGCCTATTATCATGACAAACTACATTGAATTGTTGTCCTGGAACGTGTCGGAGGTCATGATGATGTGTATCTCAAGATGGACTATGTATGTCCGAACTTATACGTGTGATATTGGAGACTTCATTGTCATCCTAGGATCAAGGTTATTATCTGATAGACTACATTTAGTTGTTGTCCTAAAGTGTCGGAGATCAGATAATTTTCATTTCTTTGAAATGTAATTCATGTGTAATCAATTCAAATGGGTGTTGTTCAAATCCTCTCTTGCTAAGAGGGAGTGTTGAGAAATAGCTTCATTCGGATTATAACATACAAGTAAATATACATATATGTTAATGTGAAAATTATATATATATATATATTATTCCACAAATGATAACATATATATCAATACTTATTTATATCGAATGATCCAATTTACTATTAGGTGACCCGATTCATAACTATGTTGCAAGGATTGTATTTACTATTGGGTGATCCACGATGCGTATCGAATAGCATTGATATCGATAAAGGTCGGTATCACCGATAGTTGGCATGAACAATGATTAATGATATTGTTAGTTATCGGCATCACTGATAGTTAAGTTGAATGATAATTAGAGGTGTGTCTACGTAGGGACATGACCCTACGTGGCATAAGTCACGTACGGTCATGTCTCTACGTGACAACCTTTCATTGCATTTCTTACATATATATAATCACCGCATGCTTGCTGTGGGAAATTATCAATAACAACACATGTAATTACCACAACAAATATACGATTTCAATAATCTCAGCAATTATAATAATTGATGATCTCTGTAAATGTTATAATAAATATCAGTCTGAGATAAATTCTGTAAACAGCAAATTAAAGACTATTAATTTCTCTATGTTAAGATCTTCATTCCTTAACAATATCAGCCCATGGTGACTTCCATTTGGAGGATTGGAGTCTACGTAGAAAATATGGTATAGCCAATCATGAGCTTTGAGGAATCATGGGACGACACTCTCTGAAGAATTAAGTATAAATTAGAAAGATAAAAGAAGTCTCTTGCAATTGAAATATAAGAATTAAGTCCCGAATCCTATAGGGCGAATAGGGGACATTACACATTATCACGACAACCTAACAACTACCAGCCCAAGCTACAAAACAAGGGGCTATATGTCACATCACAAGATACAAGGGTCCCAACCAAACTTCATAGTGATTTACATCGAAGAGCACATATATAGACAAAAATTATGCAAAAAATGGCTCAAAAAAGAAACTCAACCATCTTGTACGCCGCACCCAATCATCACTAGAGCCGTATGAACGGATTCAAAGTTGCATGAAACAATAGAAAAACAAAATATGTAAACCGTAGCACAAAGCTTCCTTGCCTCAGGGGTTTCTGCTACCGTGCCCTCATCCTCGATGCCTACCACCACAATGACGACCATGAGCACCCCATCCCCTGCCATCTCTCAATGGTGGAATATCTCTCTAGAAATCACCAAGCTTTGAACTTGCTTTTGTCAATTTGCTCCTTCGGAACACCAACCTCCAACACAACATCCCAATCTTGCACATAATCAACAATAAAACCCCAATATTTATTTTCCTCACCCCTCCTCTGTTCCTTATCCTCCAACGCCCTCCATAGAAGAAAGGCATGAACATGGCGGGGATAACCAGGAACACTCACCCTATCACCTTTGGTCACCACAAAATGAAATCTAGGCTTTGCCAACTCCAGCATGGCATCAAGACCCACACACAATTCAGCCTTCACACATCTCTCCATGATCCTTCACACAACCTAATGGCTACCGAACTCCAGGCCCCAAGTGCAGAACATAGACAAAATGTTTGTATTTGTTTTGTATTTGAAACTTGACACAATGAAATCAATGCACAACAAAGCATGAACTAGCATGAGGAAAAAGGGGTCATTCGTAGTGAAGACAATCTTCAAGCGCTCCTCTGAGATTTTTCCCTAGAACGACACCTTTTTGGAGGCTTTCAAGTTGAATTTGGCCTCCATCCCCACACACTAGTCACCAATGCTCACACTCTGTTGTCACCCCAAAATGCCAAGATACAACCTCAATATGCCATCAAAATACATTTCTCGGCTGCCACAAAAGCTATATCAGCCTCATAAATGCCTTATGATGTCGAACCTCCAATATGTGCTGGAAGCGTCCTGAGCAAGCTCGCCGAATGACACCGTACACCAACATGCAAAGTCATCATAATAGAGGCTCTGCTAAAAACTCTGCTAAATTAGACCCAAATTTATCAGCAAAAGACACAGCCATCTTTGATAAGGAATCAACAAGACCATTGCCTTCTCGAAAAATGTTGGATATTTTGAAGTCTCTGAACTTTGATAATGTATTCCGAATGATTTGGATAATCTTGTCAATACGCCACACATGGGCACGACCATTGGCAATTTCATTTACAATGGCTTGGTAGTTCCCTTCCAGGTGTAGTTGTTCTACTTTGATTCTGGAAGCTAAGTTGACAACCAACAATGCAGCTTGGACCTCCACATCATTGTTGGTTCCTTCAAGTAGCTTTTTGGTTTCAATAGCAAGTATGTTGCCATCCGAGTCATGAGCTACACAACCTGCTCGAGATGGTCCCGGGCTACCCTTGGATGCTCTGTCAAAGCTAACTTTAACCCATCCAACATCTGATTTCAGCCATTGCACATCCTCCCTATGACATGAGACAACATTAACCTCGTTGTGCCCATTAACAGGCAGATTTAATTATTATTTATTATTCATATAATTATTATTTATTATTTATATATTGTTATTTATTATTTATTTAATATTTTAATTTTATTGTATTTTAATAGTAAATTCTATTTCAGGAAGTATATCTTATCTAGACTAGAAGCCTTGAGCACCAAAGCATGGCACAAGGAAGATGATTTTATAGTCAAGAATTTCGTTCCCAACTTGCAATATCGCTGATTTTATATTCTTGACATATCTTTGTTGTTTTGACAAATGAAAGACAATACTAGCTTGGTTGTTTTTACTATGCAAATGAGGAAAATAGAATACTAGAAAGGACTACTTGATATTTGTAGCTGATATTACTTTGATGTTAGTGTTTATCTCATTCATTTGGAAGATATGACTTCTAAGAATACAAGCTAGTCAACTCAAAAATCATACATGACTTTTAGAAGTTTGTTTGAGGACCCAAAATTAATTGAACTTTTTTCAATGTGTTATAATTTTTATTGAATGATCTAATAAATGAAAATAGTATATTTGATATGCATTATGGAAAAATCCTTTATTTTTCAAATTTAGCTCAGATTTGATGTTCTTACATCTTTTACTGTTGTATTTCTATGAGTTGAAGCACCTTTCCTATTATTAGTATAACAGCGCATTTCTATACTTTATGGTCATGCATAGCACAACTGAGATATTGGAGACATGTATCCTTTTAGTAATTATTTACTATTTGTGTCATAGGAAACAAGAAATTAAAATACCAACTAGTTTTGTTTCTTCCATGTGCTTACTTTTCTTTTTATGTTCCAAGCAAAGACAAGTTTTACCTTCTAACATAACTTTTCTTGATTTGTAATAGAGTCCCCCACTTGAATCAAATACAATTGGGTATGAGATTGATCACACCGAAATAGATTATGCAGAAAAACGCACAATGCTTCAGGTACTATACAAGAGTAAAATGAGTTATGTTTTAATAGTGAAAAAAGTATTTTGATACATGGGGTATTAAAATACACTGAAATGTAAGATATTTGGCATTTCAAATCCATAATAAATTAAATCATAATATTTTGATATATGGAACTATTGATTCAACATTGAAATGGTATTTGAAATCCATAATATAATTAAGTCAGAGTATTTTGATACATAACTATTGAATCTATATTAAAATGATATTCAAAATCCTTAATATAATTGTCATATACCGTCCAATATCTATAAGATGACTTGGTTGGATGAATTTCTCATTAATGTGCACTCAATTCTAGTAGCATCTTTATTTTGGGTTTTTTAATTGTCAATCCATTCAACTTTCATACTTTGGAATTTATGGTAGTGACATAGATGGTAAATGAGGGGCCTCACTTGTTTAACAATATCTCAAACAAAGTGGTTTCCTTTGAACTTACCTAAGTTTCTAAAAGAAAATAATAATAAATTTAGGTACACTATGCTATGTTTGAACTAAAATAATAGATAATATTTTAAATTGGCCCCAACTAGTCTATTTTAAAAAGGATGACTTCAATATTATTATAGGTCCCATTTCATGTTTAAAATAAGTGTTTTTAACATTTTATTCAACTGTGCCTTTGGATATAATTTATCCTCAAGGAAAACAATACATACCCAGATACTCTATTTGTGTTTTCACATTGCTGGCTTCTCTGCTTCATCAAAGAGTTCTGTATTTCTCCAACTCGATGCTCTACCAGTGAAAATAAAGAAAATAAAATGGTACGATAATACTATCGAACATCTTCAAATATATTCTATCATTTACATATGTAGTCACCGCATCAAATAAAGCTCTTGCAATCTTTTATTTTGTTATTGCTGCAAAAAATTAAGGAAATTCCGATATCCAATGAACATGTACAATTTGCTGCCAGAAATTAAGGACATTCCAATACAAATTCTGCAACGACATTCTTTTATTCACGGAAATGGCAATATGCTTCTTCAGTAACTGGCTTCATGTGCAATAGCCAACCAATAGGAATTATCGGTAATAGACAGAACACGGGCTATGCAAAAGTACTAAGATTTCTGTCAAAAGGCTCGATAACTTTCCTTCAATCTGTTTGCGCAATATGTTAACTTTCCTTCTTGATAAATTTTATTGACTTCATTTTCAAAATGTGATTTCTGCATCGTATCTGATTTCCTAGTATGTTTTGACGTCGATAACAAATGGCTAACATTAGCTGGTTTCTTTTCTATAGAAACATACAACCATTGATCTCTTTCTTCAAGGAGATCTCCAACTCTCAACTTCCACATCTCGTAACTAGTGCCATTTAACTTCTTAATATCTTGACGAGAGGTGGAGGCCATAGTATACAACCTTTCTCAAATATGTGAAAAGCCCACAAAAACAAAAGCTTCCACTACAACAAAAAACCTTAAACACTTATAGAGAAAGGTGTCCCTTCCCAACAACACCGTTAACTCTGACACCAAATGTTGCAAAATAAGGTGAAGAAAGCTTGCAATATGAACTATCAATTGGATATTATTGCATATCCAAAACTAAGATTAACCCTTATCAAAGTGATTGTAAAATCAAAACAGGAACAAGAAAAATCATTACACATGAAACACTAGATTTACGTGGAGAAACCATTTCGGGAAAAAAATCCACCACAAAGATAGAGGCAAGTATATTACTAATCCAATGAAGCATACAACAGCAATACACTTCTCTATAGACCTCTATAAAATCCAACAACACTCCGTTACCTTGGAAATTGAACAATACTAAATGAATGACTCTAGCTTAAGGCATCAATATATATGAATTTGTGAGGATGAATACCATTGTAGTATCACTAGACAACAAGCTACAAAACCACCTAGACTCTCATGCCTATCTCCTTGGAATGAGTCAAATCCACCCAATATATCAACTTATAGATGCTCTTAGAGTAGTCATAAAGCATCTCTCACACATGTGCACTTGTGAAAGTATTCTATCATAAATCGTCATAGGTATTGTCATGGAATCTTATGAAATCTGTCATAACTATCATAGATGCTCTTACAACTCATGACAAGTGTCCAAAGACCTCAAAATAGGAACTTCCAAGAGGTATGCCTAGCTATTTTGCCCTTTTCGCAGAAGACAAATGGTAAAAGTAACTTTGCCTTTACATGGTCTCTTTTTTTTTTTGATGGATAAGGGGCCGGAGCTGAGATGATAATTATTAATTATAATAAAAGTACATCAATCCTGGTTCAAGAGCATACCGGGAGGAAAGAACCAGCAAGAAGATCTCCGGTCATAGCCCATACAACCTATAACTAAGGTATAACTATAATTACATTAGACAACATCTTGTCAATACCAAAACTGAAAAACACTACAAAGGACTCCCCCTTAAGCTTCATCCTAAAAAATAAATCTGCACATCTTCAACCAAGAAAAAAACTTGGGTGTCCTGACTCTGCTTGTTACTGCCCTATGCTTTCCTTCCCTTTCCCATGGTCATATTTATTCCACTCCCAAGCTTAAAGTTTTATGTCTGGATGTCCTTTGTTTTGATCAGGATTCAATATTGATGTTGAGATTCCAAGGTCATTGAAATTCCTGCCTCTTGTGAGTCTGAGAATATTGAAACACACCTAACTGCCTAAGACTAAAGGAGAAGATCCTTTGCCGTCGAAGTCCTTGTGGACCTCATAACCCACCTTTACCTTGCCAACTCCTAATGATGACTAGACATCTTTCGTTGAAGGGGAGGAAAAAGGAGGAATGCTCTCCAAATGTTTGTTTAAAGAATTTGCTTTCCGCTCCCAATTTTTCCATTTCATTTGTTGCTAAATTACCTTCCCTGTATATGTGGTTAATAGTCACTTGCTCAAAATTAACCAAGAGACTTAAGATAGCATGCAACATTGATTGAAGTCTCCAATTTGGGGTTGATTTTGATCTAACTGCATTAATAGTAATCAGAGAGTCTCCTTCAATCTCTACCTTTGATAAATTAAGCTCCTTGCACAAGGACAGCCCTGAAAGCAACACTTTGAATTCTGCCATGTTGGTATCTGCCTCTAATGGTTTGGCCAATTTGGCCAAAATTAAGTCTCTGTCTGAGTGAATTACACAACCCGCCCTTGATGGGCCTGGGTTACCTTTGGAGGCCCCATCAAAGTTTAGTTTATACCAAAGTTGAAAATCTCGGTCTCGGCAAAATCTCGGCGGACCCAAATTTTTTGAAAATCTCGTTCTCGGCAAAATCTCGGCAATAAATCGACACTTTTATCGAACATTTCAAAATATATAATTTCTTAATATATTCTTAAAAACACACACATAAACACCAAAATTGTAGAATAGATACTGATTTGAGATATCCACCATATATTAATCAAAGTTTTGAGTTAAATACATAGCAATTACTATTAGAATTTACTTTTACAACTTAGCAGAAAACATAGAATCATTATCATATACCAAAAAAAAAGTACGACATATGAATAAAAATAAGTTCAATACATATCAAAGTTAAACTCCGTGAAACTACAAGTCTACAACTTCTGAATACATATTAAGTTCAAATATCAGTATCA
The DNA here is from genome assembly GCA_018584345.1 of Thuja plicata. Lineage (NCBI taxonomy): Eukaryota > Viridiplantae > Streptophyta > Pinopsida > Cupressales > Cupressaceae > Thuja > Thuja plicata. Next base: position 749,606 of record MU225970.1, on the reverse strand, counting down.
ATGAAAACTAGAAATATAAATCATAAATTGCGTCTACGACTAAAGCTCAAAAGAGATCGTTGTT
>MU225970.1:736759-747384 GCA_018584345.1 Thuja plicata | reverse complement strand
GAATCTCTGGGTCCTAGGCCGGCTTCCTATCTGGTAAATCACTCTATGCTACCTAAAACTGATTCCTTTGATGGAGAAAAGAGATAGAAGGAGAACAAAAAAATAAAATTATGTCCTAAAAGGTGATGCACCATAAAATATATCTAAGAAATGCACAAATAACTCAACACACAATGAAATAGTAACTTAAGCTTTCCTACACAACCCCACTAAAATCATGATATTTGCATGATCAGTTTTGTAAGAAGGCCAATAACGACAGTCCCCTCAAAGGAGAAAGATTTCTCACAATTTGGGGAAAATTTGATTTGAGCACAACTTAAAACATGCAAACAAACATGAAGTACTGCATAAAGGCACTAATATGTGATACAAATTGAGGACCAAGAACATCACAGAATTTGTACCAAACACTAAATACACAGTAACAGACTAACAAGGGAAGGCATAAGCTTATCTTTCACAATCAAAGGTGTTACAAATCTGTATATTTCTCAAAAATGGGTTACAAAATCTCTTTGCTTTTGTCAAGAACTTAGAACAAGTTACAAAACCTCAAGCCAAAGGGAAGAAGAACTTCTTAACAATGAGTCTTCAACTCATATTTATGCATTTTCAAAGCCAACTGCATTCTGAAAGCAATAACTTCTGGATCGGATTTGGCCTGTCCAGCCACCGTTTAACTCTTCAAAAGTCTGCAAAAATACCAGTGGGTGACCCAAAAGTCATACCATCATCAATACTCCCTTAAAGAAGTAGTCTTATCCCTCTAGAAGAGTCACAAAAGTCTCTGAAATGCAATAACTCTTTTGCAGACTTTAACAACTGCAACCTCTGATCTTTTTAAACAATCTGATCTCTCTACCTGTAAGATATCTGATTTACAGCGTCTGGGAACAATCTGATATTGTTCTGCCGCCTTGACTGTCTTACTTTTGATTTCTGCGAGTGAGCGATGCTATCTTTCCTTTATTCAGTCGCAAGCTCGCGAGCTGTTATGAATTAGCATCTGAGTCTCGGCGATTGAGCGCCAATGCATCTTACTTTTCATCTATCCCTTCATCGTACAGTCGCTGGCTGTTTTAACTGACATTTGGATTCTGGGCGACTGCGCGACATCCATTTTCTTCATTACATATTCTGTCTCGGTCGCATACTCGCTCAGCTTTTACTTTAGTTTTCACTTCTGACTGCGAGTGCGTGACTATGTCCGCTTTTTGCTCAGTCGCTCACTCGCGAGCTGATCTCCCTTTATCCTTTATTGATCGGCGAGTGAGCGACGAGTTCCCCTTTTAGCTCGTCGCATACTCGCGAGTTGATATCCTTTTTTCTCTTCTGACGGGCAACTGAGCGATGGGCCTTCTCCTTTGCTCGTCGCACACTCGCGAGCCGTTTATGAATTTTGAGAAACACTTGTGCGACAGAGCGATGAGTCCCTCTTTTAGCTCGTCGCACACTCACGAGCTCTTTTCCTTTTATCTGAGTTGATCGGCGACTGCGCGATGAGCCTCTCCCTTTAACTCGTCGCACAACCGCGAGCTCCCTCTCTTCCATGCTTCGTGGACTTGCGGAAAAACAAGAAACAGGGGGGTATTTCCTTGCTTGCGGAAAATCTCTCTATGGGTGCGGCTTCCGCATATGTAAAATATCCTTTTTTTTTTCCTTTTCGGAAAATCACCTTTGCAGGTTGAAATCCGCCGCGGAGAATCAGAAAATCAATTCTCCGCCTTGAGTCCTTTTGGTTTTCGGAAAATTGGAAAAGTGCTTCGAAAACCAATTGCGGGGTCCACCACAGCACTCCCTTTTTTCCGCCTTTTCGAAAAATCACTTGAGAGGTGCGAAACCCGCAAGTCTTCGCGGAAAATCACCTTTGCAGGTAGAATTCCGCCATATGTAAAAAACCTTCGCTTTTTTGCCTTTTCGGAGAATTACCTCCACAGGTAGAATTCCGCCAAATGGAGAAGATGACTTTCAAAATCCCGCAAGCCTTTTGCGGAAAAATACCTTTGCAGGTAGAATTCCGCCAAGGACCTTGGTGTCGAAAATCGGTAACATTTTTGGCGACATCTGCATGATGCTTGCCTGCTAAGCATTAAGACCAGCTGCCTGAACTCTCCATTGGGCACAGAGCTTATTTTAAGAAAACATACAGGCAACCTGAATTCCACTTGTAAAACTGACCAAACTTTCTGAACTGACTGAAATGGATGTATGGGCTGCGATGGGAAAATGTGACACTTTACTTGTAACCTCTGATTGACTGAGAACCCTTCCGAAAACTTCTTAAAGCTAGAGAACTGAAACCAAACTAACTAACCGTGCTAGACAGCACTTAGGGAAAGCTGAAAATTGCAAGAAAACTATTGTGCCAAGGCACTTATTGAACAACTAACCGCTGCGATATATACAAGGCTAGATCCTACCTCAGAAGTAGTGCTTGAGATGAATCCCATTGACCGGGATTCGCTCCATGCTACCATCCAACTTTGAAAGCTGAAAGGCATTGTGCTGTTTACATTCTGAGACAATATAAGGCCCGCTCCAAAAAGCATCAAACTTGGAGTGATTTCCAGGCTTGCTTTTGCGTTCATCCCATTTCAGCACTACATCTCCCTCCAAGAAAACTCTTGGAAATGCCCTTTTATCAAAAGACCTTTTCATTTGCGCCTAATGGTGCTCCATGGTCCTCAAAGCTGCTGTCCTTACTTCTTCTAGCTCAACCAGCTGTGCCAACCTTACGGCCATCGGTTCTTCTTCTAACATATCAAGCTGATTGGCCAAGTCAAGAGCTGGAAGTTCTAAAGAAATAGGTAACCGAGCCTCCCTTCCATAAACAAGTTTGAAAGGGGACTGCCCTGTTGATCTTTTCTGAGTGATTCGATCAGCCCACAAGGCTGATTTCAGTTGGGTATGCCATGGTCTCTGGTTACCTTCCATGGTCCTTTTAATAATTCTGATCAGATTTTTGTTAGTGGACTCCGCTTGGCCATTGCCTTGCGGATAATAATTGGAAGATGTGTTCAAATAAATTCCATTTCTTACAGCCCAATCAGAAACCTTAAACCCTGTAAAAGCTAAAGCATTATCAGAGATAATGGATTCTGGAACACCAAACCTGAAAACCAGTTCTTCATAGAAGTTTAGGACAGCAGTTTCATTAGCTTCTTTAAGTGCCATCGCCTCGGTCCACTTAGTGAAATAGTCCGTTGCCGTTAGAACCCACTTGTGACCAGCACTGGACGGTCGATTTATTATTCCAATAAAATCCAGTCCCCACTTCATAAAGGGTTGCTCAACTTGTATTGGCTGCAAGGGTAAGGCTGCCAGCTTCTGTTTGCCAGCAAATAGTGCGCACTCTTTGCATTTTCTAACCCATAGGTGTGCGTCTTTGAATAGATTGGGCCAATAATAGCCACCTTTTATTACCTTGAGAGTTGTTGCTCTAGGTGAGAAGTGACCTCCAGCTAGCCCATTATGAAACTCATGCAACACCTTGTCCGCTTTGTCAACCTCAACACACCTTAAGAGGACGCCATTGAAGTCCCTTCTAAAAAGAATATTATTCAATAAAACATAAGGGATGGACTGCAGTCTAAAATACCTCATTTTTTCTTTATCCAAACCTTGTGGACATTCACCAGTCTGYAGAAAATGKGYCATTTGCTRYACCCAACTTGTGGCRGAATCTARAACGGTTTGCCYYTCATYCYGTATAGCTAGGACRGCTTCTTGTTCTCTGGYTTCTTTGCTGCTTATGTCATCAGCAAGCTGTTCACACARCCCTTTTCCTCTGATTAGTTTGGTGACTTTGATCTCRACATCATATTCCATCACTTTAGTCACCCAACCAGCTCTCTTATCACTTAAATCCTTACTTAAAAGGAACTCTTTYAYGCTYGGATGGGCCACCATTAGAAAAATCTTGTTATTAGATARCATATGCTTAAATTTTTTCAAACTCCTAAYAACAGCAAGAACATGCTTCTCCACAAACGAATACCTCAGCTCGTAGTCTTTAAGTCCTTGGCTGAAAAAAGCCACCGGCTGTTCCAGCTCTTCATCATTGCGCTGAACTAACATGGCTGAGATAGAATCAATATCACCATAGGCATATAGAACAAAGTCTTTAGAAAAATCAGGATTTATGAGTGTAGGTGCTGCTGCAAGTGCCTCCTTAATCAGTTCAAAACTCCTTTTCCCATCTTTAGTCCAGCTGAATGGCGTATTTTTTCTTAGCATGGCTGTTAGTGGACTTAACAAATCTGCAATATCGGGGATAAACCGTCTAACAAAATTTATCCGGCCAATGAAACTTTGCAGACCTTTCTTATGCGCTGGCAAGGAAAGAGCCAAAATTGCCGTTATTCTGTCAGGATCAATAGTGATACCCTGTTTAGACACCACATAACCAAGCAATCTGCCTTCATGGACTGCAAAAACACATTTCTTGGGATTAAGGGATATCCCGAACTCTCTACACCTTCCAAAAACCTGCCTTAGATGCTTTAAATGATCTTTCGCTTCCTTGGAGAAAACAATGATGTCGTCCAGGTAAACCAAAACAATTTATACATCAACTTATCAAAAGCCATATCCATGGCTCTCTGAAAGGTTGCTCCAGCATTGGATAGACCAAAGGGCATCTTTCTGTACGCCATGGTACCCCACTTGGTGGTAAAAGCTGTCTTGAACTGGTCTTCCTCTCTTACCAAGATCTGATTGTAACCTAAATACCCATCCAACAAGGAAAACCTCTCAGATCCTGAGACTACTTGAAGGATCTGTTCCATAGAAGGCAAGGGGTGTCGGTCTTTCAATGAGGCTCTATTGAAATTGCGGAAATCTACACACAACCTTATCTCCCCATTCTTTTTTCTAACTAGCACAAGGTTGGATACCCATGAAGTGTGTTTAATGGGGAATATGATACAACTTTTAATCAGTTTATTTAATTCCTCTTGCATAAGTGGCTCCAACTTTGGATTCAAAGGCCTCTGTTTTTGCCTTACTGGTTTTGCATCAGGCTGAAGCTCTATGGTATGTTGAGCAAGTTGGGGATTGAATCCCTTCAAATCAGTGTACTCCCATGCAAAAACATCATTAAACTCTTGAAAAAGCTGAATAAATGAATGCTGTTCCTCCGTTGTACATACCTTGCCCAACTTAAGCAACTTTCCTTTGAACACCTCAACTTCTTCGTAGTGCTCCTGTTGAACCTGCATGCTGGCTTTTGACCTTCTAGTCTCATCATCAGTGTTAAAAATGGACTCAAGGGTGACTAGACCTTTTGGTACCTTGTTATTTTTAAGCTGGATGATTTGGCCATCATACTGATGTTGAAATTTTTCCTGATTAGCATATGAGAATTCAGCTTCCTCTCTTAGGAAGTTGACTATTTGCTGGTCATTCTCAAAGACTTGCCAGTGAGTACCATTATCAGGTACCGCAGGTCTAACAATGACCTTGACATGCTGATTTGCTCTTTCGTTGCTGATTTCTTTTGGAATGTCAAATTCGGCACCAATGGCAGCCAATCTGTCAGCATTTTTATTCTGGTTTCTGGGTATAGACACTAGATTAAATGCATCAAAGCCTTCTATTAGATCCCACACCCTGTGTTTGTAAGATTTCAGCAACTCATTCTTGGTGAGATTGATGCCTCTTACTTGATTAACGATCAGCTCGCTATCCCCATAAACCTTTAAACAGCTAATACCTCTTCTCCTTGCCCATTCCAATCCATGAATAAGAGCCTCATACTTAGCAGTGTTATTGGAGCAACTGAAACAGAAACGAAAAGCTGAGTAATACCTGTCTTTCTTTGGAGAAACTAGCATGCAGCCTCCGCCAGCCCCAACTTTATTCCTTGCGCCGTCAAAATACAGCTCCCAAATCTCCTCACTTTGCTGCTCAGACTGCTGTTTGACACTTTTTTCGAGGTTAGGGATGACTGCATCAGCCTCATGTATTAAATACATACCCAAACCAGCATGACCCGGGTGCTGTTCATAAAGATATTCTGCTTGATTTTGAACAACCCACTAATCCAAGAGTATATCAGGTATTGTGTCAGTTTGAGTGTCGCCTTCTTGAAAAATAGGCTGCTCCTCTTGGTCACTTGCCAACAAGTTGGCATTAACAGGACTTGGGGAGTAAGGTTCAACATGGTCCTTGGCAATAGGCTCGGATTTTATGGTGACTTTGGTGCCATACCTGGTTCTAAACAGCATATGAGACCAATCTGAAGACAAATAACCCCCAATCTTGGCTGTAAAATCTCTTGATAAGCATATTGCAAAGTATGGGGGCAATTCTATGACGTAGATGTCTTGTGGGATAGAGAAGTTTGGGCAAGCCTGCAGAGTTAAGCTCAGATTCTTAATGACACCTATGGTATTAATAGCAGTACCGTCTAATTGCACAACTCCCTTTTCAAGTGGCTCATACTTGATTCCCAACTTGTCTACGACCTGTTTGGGCATCACAGAGCTGCTAGCACCCGAGTCAATCATGCAGTTATGTACTAGGTGGTCTCCTATGATCAAAGATACGTAAAATGGTGGGGGTTTAACTGCTGGAACTTGCTGTTCTTTCTCTTTTATAATAGTGTTAGTCATTACAATTTTAGCCTCTTTACTTTCGGGCTTACCAGAAAGACTTAAATCGGATAAAGCTGATTGCAAAAGGTCCCTTTGGCCTGGAATGGTCAAGGAATCCCATATGGAGATAGATACGTTTGCTTTTTTCATATGATCCATAACATTGAAAGAAGTTGCACTAACCTTAGGCTGAGACCTTGTTGCAGTATTTTCCGCATTATGGGAAACTTGTTGTATTGGAATTATAGGTTGTCCCTTTCTTGATGAAGGTTGTTCTCTTGGGAGAATCTGAATGTTCTCAGTATTAGCTGGCCCAACGACTTGTTGTTCCACCTCTACTAATCACTTTTTTCTCCTTGTGTTATCTGAAATGGCAAGAACCTGTTGGTTTACTCCGCAAAAGTCCTCATCCTGCCAATTCATAAGAGTTGCCCCTGAATGTTGTTCTTCCTGATGATGATAAGAGGCCTCGTCAGAAGTATTTGTCTGCAAACTTGGGCTACTTTGAACCATTAAAGCTTGGTTGATAATACCATTTGTACAAGCATTTTGATTATGTGGCTGATTACATAGAAAACACCATTCGTAATCCTGAGCCAAATTGTTCTGAGTGGGTACAAGCTCTTTTGAAGAGCTAGCAGTATTGGGATTATAAGGCTGATATGGTCTGGTGTTAGAATTTTGCCTTTGCCCTTGGTAGTTGGGCTGATATGATGGCCTAGTATTCTGATTTTGCTGCAAAGGTGGCTGATAAGATGGCTGGTAAGGCTTATACCCCTGACTTTGCTGCTTTTTTATATTGACAATCTCATTACCAAAGTTCTGTAGAATACTTTTAATTTCTTGCAAATCTGCAGATTGAGCTGGGAGGGCATTGCCTTGAGAATGGGGTTGCGTATTGGGTGCTGGTAACGCTGGTGCTGCTGGAATGACAGCTAAGGGGGTCGCTTGCAAAGGTATCATTGACTGAACTACAGGCGCTACTGGAAAGATGGGCATAGGTGGCCTCGGGGCAATTTTTCCAGCTTGTATAAGGCTGTTTTCTACTCTCACAGCTACGTCATAAGCACCTGGGAGTGTGACCCCTCCCATTGATTGTATCATAACTGCTATATCACTATTGAAAGCCCTTAAATAATATAAGAAAGCGTGATCAGCAGAGGGTCTTACCGTTTGAGGGATCCTTTCCCATGTCTTTTGGAAGCGGAAGTTGAAATCTGTTACTTGCTCATGAGGGGCCCTTTTGATAGTCGACAGTTGCTCTACCAAGGATAAATGGTCTAATTTATCTTCGAAAAACTTGCAGAGTCCCGCACCCAGTTGGTCCCAATCAGCGATAGAACCCACTGCGAGCCTTCTAAACCACTGCAAAACCTTTCCTTTGAAAGACGCGGCTAACAATCTGACAGCAACGTTATCTTCTGTAACATGGTGAAGGGCACAAAGATTAGCCACATCTTTTATGTGTTCAACTGGGGTGGTTTGATCCTCACCTGTAAAATATGGTAAACTTTTTAATGCAGCTACGGGAATGGCATCATGTTGAGTTAGATTCAAAGGGCTGCCTTGATTGAATGAAACAAAGAGCTAGTTCCTTGGTAATGCCATGGGAACTTGTATAGAATGACTTCCTGATGTAGTGAGAACCGAAACAGCAGGATACACTCTGACTGCAGCGGGAGTAGACTTAGCTCTTTTTGTATAAACTACTGTCTTTTTGGGCTTTTCAGTTACTCTCCCTCTTCTCCTAGGTGGAGATAGCTGTAAATATTCAAAATCTGAAGAGCTATTTCTTGTTTGCACTCTTCTCATATGCTATAATCTACTGGTTTTCTATTCCAAAGCTCGGAGTCACCAAGTGTGTAATTCTGAAACCTCCTCAAGGCTGAAAGTACTGCTGTACACACTAACAACAACCAAAATATTGCAAAAGATGACTGGAAAAGTCAGTCGCTTGTCCCACCGGGCGTGCCAAAAACTGTTGTCTACCAAAATTGCGCCTTGTTAAGTTTGCAGGAACTTAACCTTTCGGAGAAACATGGAAACATTCCAAGTTTGTGGGTAAACTATGTCTGGAATGAATCTCCGGGTCCTAGGCCGGCTTCCTATCTGGTAAATCACTCTATGCTACCTAAAACTGATTCCTTTGATGGAGAAAAGAGATAGAAGGAGAACAGAAAAATAAAATTATGTCCTAAAAGGTGATGCACCAGAAAATATATCTAAGAAATGCACAAATAACTCGACACACAATGAAATAGTAACTTAAGCTTTCCTACACAACCCCGCTAAAATCATGATATTTGCATGATCAGTTTTGTAAGAAGGCCAATAACGACAGTCCCCTCAAAGGAGAAAGATTTCTCACAATTTGGGGAAAATCTGATTTGAGCACAACTTAAAACCTGCAAATAAACATGAAGTACTGCATAAAGGCACTAATATGTGATACAAATTGAGGACCAAGAACATCACATAATTTGTACCAAACACTAAATACACAGTAACAGACTAACAAGGGAAGGCATAAGCTTATCTTTCACAATCAAAGGTGTTACGAATCTGTATATTTCTCAAAAATGGGTTACAAAATCTCTTTGCTTTTGTCAAGAACTTAGAATAAGTTACAAAACCTCAAGCCAAAGGGAAGAAGAACTTCTTAACAATGAGTCTTCAACTCATATTTATGCATTTTCAAAGCCAACTGCATTCTGAAAGCAATAACTTCTGGATCGGATTTGGCCTGTCCAGCCACAGTTTAACTCTTCAAAAGTCTGCAAAAATACCAGTGGGTGACCCAAAAGTCATACCATCATCAATACTCCCTTAAAGAAGTAGTCTTATCCCTCTAGAAGAGTCACAAATGTCTCTGAAATGCAATAACTCTTCTGCAGACTTTAACAACTGCAACCTCTGATCTTTTTAAACAATCTGATCTCTCTACCTGTAAGATATCTGATTTACAGCGTCTGGGAACAATCTGATATTGTTCTGCTGCCTTGACTGTCTTACTTTTGATTTCTGCGAGTGAGCGATGCTATCTTTCCTTTATTCAGTCGCAAGCTCGCGAGCTGTTATGAATTAGCGTCTGAGTCTCGGCGATTGAGCGCCAATGCATCTTACTTTTCATCTATCCCTTCATCGCACAGTCGCTGGCTGTTTTAATTGACATTTGGATTCTGGGCGACTGCGCGACATCTATTTTCTTCATTACATATTCTGTCTCGGTCGCATACTCGCTCAGCTTTTACTTTAGTTTTCACTTCTGACTGCGAGTGCGTGACTATGTCCGCTTTTTGCTCAGTCGCTCACTCGCGAGATGATCTCCCTTTATCCTTTATTGATCGGCGATTGAGCGACGAGTTCCCCTTTTAGCTCGTCGCATACTCGCGAGTTGATATCCTTTTTTCTCTTCTGATGGGCGACTGAGCGATGGGCCTCCTCCTTTGCTCGTCACACACTCGCGAGCCGTTTATGAATTTTGAGAAACACTTGTGCGACAGAGCGATGAGTCCCTCTTTTAGCTCGTCGCACACTCGCGAGCTCTTTTCCTTTTATCTGAGTTGATCGGCGAATGCGCGATGAGCCTCTCCCTTTAACTCGTCGCACAACCGTGAGCTCCCTCTCTTCCATGCTCCGTGGACTTGCGGAAAAACAGGAAACAGGGGGGTATTTCCTTGCTTGCAGAAAATCTCTCTATGGGTGCAGCTTCCGCATATGTAAAATATCCTTTTCTTTTTTCCTTTTCGGAAAATCACCTTTGCAGGTTGAAATCCGACGCGGAGAATCAGAAAATCAATTCTCCGCCTTGAGTCCTTTTGGTTTTCGGAAAATTGGAAAAGTGCTTCGAAAATCAATTGCGGGTCCACCACAGCGCTCCCTTTTTTCCGCCTTTTCGGAAAATCACTTGAGAGGTGCGAAACCCGCAAGTCTTCGCGGAAAATCACCTTTGCAGGTAGAATTCCGCCATATGTAAAAAACCTTCGCTTTTTTGCCTTTTCGGAGAATTACCTCCACAGGTAGAAT
>MU225970.1:704805-717861 GCA_018584345.1 Thuja plicata | reverse complement strand
ACATCCTTGACACAAGTTGCTTCAATGAAGGTCCATATACATCAAATCATAAAACACCTTCTCAAATTATTTGAGAGACATCTCCCCTTTGAATTATCTCTCCACTAAGAATGGTTCAATTGGAAATGTAAAATTGGTTATTATTCTGCCCCCACAATGTACAATTCCCACTCTTATATCGTTGAACAATTCTCATGTCTTCTTATGAAATGGCTTGATTTCTCCAAGAGAGGTGACACTCTATAACTGATGCTTTCTTTGTAGAAAGAGATACCCTTCTTTGAATGTATGCTTCTTTGTTAATGCTTGACCACGATCATAACAAATTAATATATCTCTTTAATGAAAGTCACTTTTCAGGAATTTCACATAGACCCGTACACATTCCATCATAACTTTTCAACCCCACACTTTCTTTCCAATCGCTCCGGTGAGATTATTCAACATTTGATTTTCACCAACATATCCAAAATTCAGCAAAATCTAACAGTGGATTTGTGAGATATGGTCCCTGTACTGAGACTGTATTTTCCAAGACTGTCATTCACCATCAACAAACTACTCTCTTACATTTGCAGTCTGGCTCTGATACCATGTTAAGTTTTAGGATCACTGCAAATATAATAGCACTCTATTTTGTATGGTTTTTTTAAAATGCAACAATCTGTCTTTCATTTATATTGGGAATGAGGCTAGGAGAGACATGTCCATTCATGGGACATGTCTATTCATTATTATTTATAAGAAAGGACATGCCTCTTCCCATTAATTATAATTTAATCAATCTTATAATGTTTCATCAATCAATTATTAATTAAGAATAATATAGTAATTTAATATTGAATATTAAATTCATATGATTAATAATAATATAACATATATAATATATTATTATTAATGAACATATATTATATGTATTCTAATGATCATACGACTGAAACTACAAACATTAACATAAACAATAAAGTAAAATATTTAATAACTTTATAATTTATCTTTAGTTAAATTAAAAGTAGTAGACTATATCAAATATCAAGACATCGACATTAATTGCATCCACCAATAAATTTAAAAATAGTAATATTGACAACTTGCTTAGTTGGTGCCTGTGATGACTTACTAAAAATGGTATGGATTTATTAACCACAACCACTTCAGAAAAGGATGTTATGCAAGTTTTAATCGCCTAAGCTCAATGAAACACCTATCATTGCCAAAGTTGGATCAAACTGTCATCACGAGTCTGCTAAGTTCTTAACCCTAACTCATTAGCCTATGGGAACACACTAAATAGGCTAATGGTCCACCATGGGGAAATGCTTAGGATGGGGACATTACATTTGATTTTAGAAACTTTCTTTTAATTTTTAATAATAGTAATTATTATATTTTTTATATTTTTATTTTTTAAATAATAATGATTTTAAGATAATTAATAATTCAAATTTATTTTATCAATAATCAATAATTAAAGTTATAATTGATGGCCAAATATTAACATTTAGTGATTAGACATTTTTGAATTTAAATATGTCAGTTTGGTTTGGTTGGAAAATAAGTTTTTTCTATGCCACAATTTTAACACAAAATTTGGTGACATGTTTTAAAGTACTTTTGTAATCATTAAAATAAATCTGACTTACATACATCTCTAAATTTTTTCAAAATGTATTTTTTGGTTCACACATTGTAAATGCAAGCTTATATCTTGTTGTTGTGACTGTTTCTAAATTTTTTCTATTTAGAATACCGATTTCATTGTTGAGAAGGTCAAGTGGAGAGGTACATGGGTGGTTCAAACAACAATAATTAGTCAACATGCAGTAGACTTCTATGCTCAGTATGTTTCTTCACTTTTGAGTTTTAATTAATCCATGAAGTTCAAATTCAGAACGTGTTTATCAGTGCTAAGTGAAAAATGTACTTTTCACTTAGTAACTAAAATTCAATGTTTTTAGTTGAACTTTTGTATCTAACTTATGATCATTTTGGTTTGGTATTAAACAGGAATGTCTTTGAGGAGTTAAGAAATTTGCGACATCCCAATATCGTGCAATTCCTTGGTGCAGTTATACAAAATCAGAACATAATTATACTCACTGAGTTCTTACATAAGGTATATTTTTCTCTTTTATTTTGTTGAACACAATAAATGTGAATTCCTTTCAATATTTTGTGTTATTAATGTAGTGATCTAAATTCACCTTCCTTGTTCAAGATTAAGTGACATTTCATTGCACTTGGCTGAAGAAGAAAAAAATGAATTTTTTGAGTGGTGAATAACTCAATGAAGTGCTCCTATGACTTGAAATGTGGCAATTATCTTAGTGAAACAACCTATGGATGAAAGACAAATATAGATATAAGGGGGTGCACTTTTGGAGTATCAAAACCACTCAAGAGTTCTGACAAACTGTTTTAAAAATGGTAGAGGCGTTAGTAATCAATGCCTAGGTGTTGTGAAGGCTTCTATCTCATACTGTGGCACAGTTTTGGAGTGGCAGTATTACCAAAGTCGCCCATAAAATAAGAATCTAGGACAACTCAAATTCAATTACTTAAATTATTCCCTATGTACTACATCAAATAAGAGACCAATGGCATGCTACGCCCTATAGAAATCTTTGTGCTGGAGGCGCAAAAACTCTCAAATCCTCTTAGAGTGTACTTGAAAAATCAAGTGAGGGTTTGGGGGGCAATGCTTCCAACAGGGTCAAGGGGCAGTGCTCCTAGCTAGGTAAACGGGCAGCACCCCTTAAGGGGTTCTCGGGGTAGTGCCCAAGTCATGCTCCTTTCTCAAATTAAGACCTTCTGAACCACACAAATTTCAATGACAGATCATTTTCGCAACTTTTTAAGATGCCAAAAGCAATGCTTATGAAGCCAAAAAAATGGTGACAATCCCAAATTTATACCATCAAAACCACATAGAACCTTTTTACCAATGTGAGGTCAAGAAGGCCACTTCCAATTGCTACTACTTGTCATCATCAAGACTTATGCTCTTGGCTGTTCCTTATAACACTGTCTCGATTTATGATGATAACTGTCTGGTCCATTGATCGAAGCAATGACCTACCATTCTACTGCTAGGAAGATTGAAGTTTGTGCCATATACCATACCACTTTATTCTAGAATTATCATGCAAAGCACTGTGCCAAATTTAGGTAGAGATGTCGTACTAGTTCACCAAGGAGGTTCTGCACCAAGTTCTAAAAGAATGCCTGTACCAACCTTCCAACAGGGTACCATAATAGGTTCTGTGCCAATCCACACTATACCAGTTTAAGCTGTACTAGATATGATTACACCATCATACAGAAAAATGGGCCTGAAGAAGGCATACCATACCAAGGATGAACAAAGGGCCTGTACGGTGGGATGAAAATGAAATGGGCAGCCATATGGTGACTAGAACACATAGGTCACAGCTTGTATGCCTATATGGTGGAGAGTATGCAGTTTGTATGCCCATACTATGAAGAGTAGAGCGTGTAGTCCGTACATCCATATAGTGAAGAGCAGAGCACACAACTCGTACTCTTGTATGGTGAAGAACAAAGCAAATAGCCCATACACCAATACAGTGAAGAGAAGACATAGCCCGTATGACGATTTAGGACAAGTAGGCCATACATTAAAGAGCCGCACTTTGGTCTGTACAAGCTTTTGTACTGAACTCCCAAGGAATTTTTGTACAAGGGTCAGTGCTAGGTTGCCAAGAGATTTCCGTACTAAAGTGTTAGGATATTGCTGTCATACTAGTTCTCCAAGCTTCCATACCAATTTTGCGGACTTTGCAACTAACAAAATATTTGGTCGAAGGTGTAAAAAAAATGGTTGTGAGTTTTTTTATAAGGTTATTGAGAAGGGAAAAATATATTTCAAGTTTCAAATCCCCAGTTAAGCCTTTCCATTTTTTTTGCATGTTTTATTTCCTTTCCCACACCTTATAGCACTATTTAATTGAACCTCCATTATTTTTGACCTTTTAACAATATCTTCCAATTTTAATATTTAAGTACGAAATCTTCTCTTCCATATTTTGGCCATATTTGTCCCTTTTCAGTTCCAATTTCTACATCTATAGGACTTTAAAACAATTCTACTCCTTATCTGCTCAATTTTTAATTTTTTCTCCACTTTGATTTTCCCATCATTTTTAATTTTTTAAGATTCTTTCTTTTGGCTTCTTTTTTTACCTTTTTATTTTTGCTCTTTCTTCATCATTAATTTTCCTTTTTTTTCATCTAGCTCCCTTTGACAATCTAATGTTTACTTCCGAGGCATACCACTACAAATAGGTAGACAGTGGTCTCTTGTAACATTCATTTTTGCAACAAGCACCCACATATTCTAAATTTTTTTTTTATCAGCCACCATAACTTTTTCAAGGTTGCAATCGTCGTCATTGAGCATGGTCGCTCTCTGGTTGTCTTCATCACCTAGGTTTACCTTCTTAACACTCACCACTTCGTATTTTATTGTCATGTCTCTTTCATGATCATCCTTATGTGCTACTCCCTCCTTGTAGTCTTTTTACTCTGGAGGGAAGGAGCCCCTCTCAGCACCTTTGTCGCCTTCCTCAAGTGCCCCAATTTGTAGTATGTTGCATTCCTAGTAGAAGACTTCATAGTCCTCCATTTTGCTAGTGGAATAGTCTATACAGGTAATTGGTCACATCTTTAGAACAATCCTTTAGTTTGAGTATCCCTTCATTTGGTTCCATGCGTTCCTTTCTTTGTCCATGCTCGAGTCTCCATATTCCAACTTTGATTTAGAAGATGTCAATTCTTCACTCACTGCTTGTTTCCCCAAGTTAATGACATACTTCCTCCCTTAATCTCGATCAAGAGTGTGTTTCACTTCCAAATGTGATCATCCGTGGCAATAATCAGGCATACAATGGAATATGCTTGTCGACACCTACCAAGTTGAAGATCCACGACCAGAGTGTTGGTCTCCCAAGGTATTTCTAGGTTTCCTCTGGTAGCGCATTGAGCCCTGAGCTTCCGTTGATGATGGTTTTTGTGTTAGTTAACGGATTAGGCCCTTCTATAATATTGACTCAAACCCTCATTAAAGCCTTCTCTATTAACAACAGTTGAAAGAGCTTTTGACCAGCTCAATCTCTGAATTGACAGGCACAACTCCCTGTGACAAATCTTTAATGAATATGTTTTTTGATATTTTCTGAATGTGAAAGGATATGGTCTTAACCAGAGAGCAGGGGAGGCTTCTAATGGATATCCATCGCCATGATATATCCACGAATGAATAATAAATCATTAATTGAAAGAATAAGTGCTATGTAACTTCCCACGACCATGAAAATGAAACACAACTACAATTTTTGGGATACAACTCTGCATATATTATCTCACAACCATGAAATCACATATACAGTGACCAAACAAATGACTAACAAATCTGCTAAATAACATGAATATGATAAAAGACAATCAATAAGGATTCTCAGATCATCTTATAATTACAAATTCCAAAAGCACAGTTTCAGTATCCGTAATTAATTGATTTCACCCACCATTAATTCATCCCTTCAACAGTAAAAATATATCTCTAACTATGAACAACAATCTTAAAACAACTTTGAGACTCACACAGTTGTCGCAGCAACAGGGTGAAATTATATTCAAAATTGTCGATCCTTAATAAAATGTTCAACAGAGATATAAATAGTCCCTTCATCTTCCATGATGGTTATAGCAACAATTCTTGAAAATTAACTGAAATAATCTCATGACAGATATCAATATCAGAAAAGAGTAAAAATAGAAAAATAAATATGCGAAAAGCTATATAGCCTCTGCCTCTCCCTCTTTATCAATAGATACATCTATGGAGGCCTTGTTTCTTTTATTCTCTAGCGGTTTCCGCAAAGTCATCTGGACACATCGCAGATTATTGCTAACTCTCGGCTTCAAAAGCTCCTTTTCACTAGACTCCGCGACCTAGCGACTAGCTGTTAACAACTTAGTCTCCACCTCTCTGGTCAAAAACATTGAGACCTTAAACTCCTGCGACCCGACGAGTATAATCATCAAAAACTTTTATCGCCAGCTCTCTAGCATTTTCTTTTAAATTCACTAACCACCGCGACTTGGAGATAACCCTTCACCTTAAACCGTCAGCTACATGGAACGCACTCGCCAACTCTCGGCTTGCTAAATTGACTGTCCATAGTTTCCATTCTTCGGAGTTTTGGTAATCACACTTCTTCCCTCCATTTTAAGATGATATGTCTTCCTCTATCTTCTTCGGAACAACTATGATTTCGAATTGTGTGGGTCCCAGCCTTCCCTTCGAAATTTTAGGAATTCCCTTACTACGCTTCCATTCCCTATCACTTGTAACACTTCCATTCAGCAAATATCGAAAGACGATCACCACGGGTTCCATTTTTCGAAATTTCGGGAATTGCACTTCCTCCATTTTCCGATGATTTGTCTTCCTCTATCTCACAACCTTCCCTTCGGAATTTCGGGAATTCTCTTACTGTTATACACTAAATTTTGCACCTTGTTAAGCGCTTGAGCCTAACAATCTAGTATAACATGAAAATCACTTCTAGGTTGTGGGACCTCTTCTAACTGAAGTGAAGCCTCCGGATTCTAGGCCGGTTCCTCTTGGATAATCACCTTATTTGCTCTTTTAACATGAAAAGTAAACTTGGAAGGAAAAGAGATAGAAGGATAACTGAAGGGAAATGACTGAAAAGCAAATTTAACCTACTAGGTGATACATCGAAGGTAACTTGAATCATAACACAGTGACCAAGACTAGCATGAAAGTTCCTGGATCAAGTAGAACACAGCTTCCTGAATAGGCTTGCATAAGTATTTCATAGAGAGGTATGAAATGGAAAGAGGCTATTCAAGGAAAGAAAAGATTTCACAAACAATAGCTTTCCCAAGAAAATAGACACAGACTGTGACCTGCAAACAAACATTCACTCCAGCGAATAGGCACAGGAATGAGACAAAATGACAAGGGATGAACAAAATCCACAAGATCATCTAAATCAGAGCATCCGAAGCAGTGCACAAAGATGCAAAAAGAAAGAAGGCACAAGAACTCCAAGATTTTCTCTAATGTTAACCACTATATTATGCTTCAGTAAGAGAAATACAGATAAGAAAAATCTTGAGGACAGAGAAAATGTCACAGAAAACCTTTGCATAATCTAGAAATCAATGAGAATTTACAACAAATGAAAACCTGAGGGCAGAGAAAATGCCACAGAAAATCTTGCATAAGCTGAAAAAACCTTCTACAAAAGTTTCTAAAACTACTTATATACAACCTCCCCTAGCACACATGCTCAAGAGTCAATCCATCGATCAATTAGGGCAGAATTAGGGTTACAATAGATATTCATTAAACAATACAGAACCCCTAAAACAATCAAGTCTGCTCATCAATGCGCTCGGGAAATATCTCAGAAGATCAGATATAGTCATGAATACATCTCCCATCACCATAAATTTGATCAGAGAAGTCGGCTGATCCATCTACTTTGTCTGCAACTTGAAAGACCACGCCACCGTCATGAGACCCCTGAGATCAGATTTGAATATTTGAATATCTGTTAATAACGGTCACAAGTGGCGCGGAATACTTGATAAACGACCTAGATTTGAATATTTATCATCTTTAAAACAGGACCGTCGATCTATCTTTATCTTTATCCTGTCTTCGAGCTTAGATCTGATCATAGAAATGTGGCATCCTGGCGCAATGCCTCAAATATCAACTATCCTCATCTTGGCCATCGAGGGATTACGCCCACCGTTAGATCTTTCTTACTTGCTGTGTCTTTATCTTTAGTTCTGACCTTAGCCTTCACTTGTCTTTGACTCATCTTAACCCTGGTATCTGAAATCCTTTATGTTGCTGAGTCGTGAGATCATTTCTCTAACTCTGAGTTTATTGCAAGATCACGCGAGAACCGTGAGATTTGAACTTGATCCAATCTAAATCAACGACCTGCACTAAATCTCTGAACCTTAAGAGCAAATTCCTTTTTATTGCGAGATTATGAGAGAACCACAAGATCAAAACACGATTGACGGCTCAGATCATAACTTGACTTTAACTTTACCTAACTCTGATTCATTCCGAGATCATGCGACTGAGCGTATCTCTGAGTCGCCAATTGAATTTATTGGCCTTTGGTTAATCACAAGATCTAGCGCAAGCCACAGGATCTGATCTGCATCGATGGCCCGCGTTTAATCTCATAAGAAATGACTTAACCTTGATCCCATTCAGCGATCACGCGACTGAAGAAAAGAAACCAACCAGACTTAAACCTTGAGTTTATCTGGAGATCATGAGGTAGACTGACTCGCGAAGTCGTGGGACACTTTGACTAACTCTGGTTTCATTCTGAGATTACGTGCACAACACACGATCAAAATAAAATCAACGGTCTGCTCTTAATCTCAAGATGTAAAGAGCATATTTCTTTTCCTTTAGCGATTATGCGACCAAGAGATAAACAAGGAGATGTCAATGCGCACATGGCTAATAAATCACTTAACTCACTCGGAAAAGTAACTCAAAAATAGAAGTCATGAATGAGCTAGGGTTTTAACATGAATCTCAAAAGGTTTCTTGCACTTAGGTCTATAAACATGAACAAGGGTAAACCAGAGACCTAGCAAAAATGTAGAGAGCAAGATCAAGTCAAGGAAAAAATGCAAAATTCATACAAGCTGGGCTCTACCCTTGTGGGAGCCTCATTTACTCCACTTGTAGCCAAAATTGACAGAATGGGAAATTTCGGTAACATTTTTGGCTATTTCTGCTGAATGTCAGCCTGCTAGACATGTAAAACCAGTGGCCTTATGACATTAGATTGGGCATAGGAGTTTGCATATGAGCACACAAAAACTTCTGGGAAGGAAGGAGGATCGAAACCAGGAGGAACAACGAACCAAAACAGGAAAGGAGCTATACAAGCAGAAACAACTAATTGTGCAAAGAACTTTGAGGAAAGCAGGAAAAACTAACCTAGAAAGTAGGAAACTTAATTACAAAGCTGGACAAAGCTCAAAACAACGCTTTAGGTGAAATCCATTGAGAAAAATTGGCAAGGCTTCTCCTTCAAGAGTTGATAGCTGAAAAGCATTATGCTCCTTGCACTCAGTGATCACAAATGGACCTCCCCAAAAGGAGTCAAACTTGGTATGCCTGCCAGGCCTGGATCGAATTCATCCCATTTGAGGACCATATCTCCAACATTGAAGTTCCTTGATCTAGCTCTCCTATCAAAGCTCTTCTTGGTTTGCATCTGTTGGAACTCCATATTTTGCATAGATTTGTCTCTGCTCTCTTCCAACTCTATGAGTTGAGCATACCTGACTTGCAGAGGGTCTCCCTCTTCAAAGAGGACAAGTTGGGTAGTGTTGTGACATTTTCACACCTCACCCATTTCCAATGGGACCCCTTGCCTTTTGCTTGCTTGCCCCCGTGTTCTGGGCTTTGTCTTAGTTGCTCTGTTTTTTCCTTCCAGTTTTGAGATTTGAAGTAAGGAGTTTAGGTCATGACCATGGAGAGAGCAGTCCTAGATAAAGTAAGAAGATAATTCCATCAAAAACACATCAACCGGCTTCAGTCTCGGATTGTTAAGAAATCTCATCTTGGAATAGACGGGTTCGATTGAGTAATGCATCCAGTCATTAGTGAATGTAAAATTGTGGAATAAAAGAACTTTGAGGTCCAATAGATATGTACCTGTGTCGCAATCCTTCCCTTTCTCCCTTTTCTTGGAAGACCATTTGAATCTGTGATTGTTGTGGTATTAGAGGAAGAATGAAGTCGCAAAAGGGCTGAACTTGTAATCACAACTATGGGTGCAGATCGTTTATGTTTCAATTGCATCTGGAGTGCGAGCTTTCTATGATAGCAGAGATTTCATCAATGTCTGAAAGGTTCACAGGGGCCAATTGCAGGGGAATGTGTGTTCGAAGCACAAGTCAATGAAGATCATCTTGGAAGACTCTTGCGCGAAGGAAGTGATGCACTATCTCATCAGGGAGGATGGTTATAGAACACGGGATGTTCTTGGAATGTCCTCTCCAAACATTTCTGAAGTAGCAAAGCCGGTATGTTCCACAACAGGAAACGAGAACTTTAGAATGTCTGCAAAAAAATCGTGAAGCATGCCCGACGCATTTCGATCAAGTCAAGAAACAAAGTAAATGAAGAATCTGCTAAATCTGTCCAAAGATATCTCCAACAGGTCAAACTCTCAGGGGTATGGAAACGGTTTCAAGCAAACACTCCGTAGCAAGTCTGGAATCATGCCCAAAGAAGAGTAATCTGCAATGGCAAATCATCTGCGATCAGCAAAGGGGGGATGTTCATAGAGTTTGGGGGGAACGTAATCACCATCATAGTTCGGAATGTTTGCGAAGGGATGTCAAAGGTGAAGGAAAATGTCCACCATGGACACCCACAAAATCAGGAGCGCAAGTCAATGCAACCTGAGGATAGTCAGCCCAGTCTGGAATCCATCATCGCACCCAAAATGCGCCCGAGCGCAATTCCATGGAGTTCGTGGAGTCCCCAATAATAGAAAATCTAAAACCAAGCTTTTATGCTGCCCACAAGAAATCAGAAGCGCATTTCCATGGATTTGAGGGAAAAACAAAATCCTTCACCAATGTTAAATTCCTGCCCAATAGTTAAGGAGCGCACTTTCTTGGATTTGAAGGAAAATCCAAAATCCTTCATTCCCACCAAAGTCTCACTCGACGCAAATAAGTGGCGCAGTTTCATGGATTTGAAGGAAAATCCAAAATCCTTCACTTTCTTAAAAGTGCTCTCGGATGCATTATGGTGGTAGTTGAGAGGTTTTTTTTAATTTTTTCGAGAGGCTTAAATTTTAAAATGCCCCCCTTTTTGTGGTCTATTCATGTGAACATTTTCAAAGGTAATTGAAAAGGGGCGATGGCGATG
This sequence comes from Thuja plicata, assembly GCA_018584345.1. Classification (NCBI taxonomy): domain Eukaryota; kingdom Viridiplantae; phylum Streptophyta; class Pinopsida; order Cupressales; family Cupressaceae; genus Thuja; species Thuja plicata. The sequence continues at coordinate 706,874 of MU225970.1, read as the reverse complement.
AAAGATTGAAATGGGAAATTTCGTTCAACTATTGGTCGGAAAGTAATCGCGAAGATTAAAGTTGATTGAGAGCTTGGAATGTGATTTATTTAAAAATTGGATCTTTGAAAGGTTGGAAATTCGAAAAATTGAAATTTTGGAAAATGTGAAAATTTCCAAGGTCGAGAAATCGGGAGAATTTGAAAATTTCCAAAAAATGGAAAACTTCAAAAAATTCAAATCATGTAAATTTTGAAAATTCCGAGCACGTGGAAAATCCGAAAAATGAGAAAGTTCGAAACTTTGAAAATTTTGGAAAATTTTGGAATTTCGGAAAATCTTCAAATCCCAAAGTTGGAAAATTCTGAAATCCTGAAAAAATCCAAAATTTGGAAATAAAAAAAAAAAAAACTCAAAAGCTAGAAATTTGAAAAGAAAGAGTTTTTTTTGATTTAAATGTAATATTAATTAACTATTAATTTATTTAATATTTAATTAAAAAACCCTCAAAAAATAAAAAAAAAGCAACAAAGGAAAAATTATTAATTAAATATTGATTTTTATCTATATTTAATTATTAATAAAAAGCGACAAGTTAATTACAAAATTTGGAAGAGTAAAGTGAAATTAAATCGCTTTTTTTGGATTGATATTAAAAGATTAAATATTGAAATTCATTCTTTTTCAATATTTAAAATCAGAAAAACAAGAGGATGGATAAAATGGAAACTTCATCATAAAGTAAAGCACTCCGATTGGAAGTTTTTTTAAAAAATTGGAGAAAAACAGTGACAAGTGGCGCTTATGGGAAAGAATCTTCGCCTAAATTAGCAGTTTCCTAAATTTAGCTCCTGGCTTTTAAAGCAGCTTTTTAGGGTTTTAATCTATATATGAAGACTCTCTCTTATTTTGTCATCACACAAAGTTTGAGAAACAGGTTGATGAGAGATTTTGAGGAATCAAGAGGATTCAAGTGAAGTTTTCTTCAAAAGTTGAGCAGGATCTTTGAAGAGAAAAATTTCCAAACAGAAGAGAACTCTTTATTTTCGAAAGACGTGAAGAATTCAAGATCAAAAGTTTCAAAGGATTTTTTCCAGTAAGTTGATGGAGAAACATGATTTCATGAAGAGAGAGATTTGACCTGTGAGAGAAAAGATGAATTTGTCAGATTTTAAGAATTTCCTCCTTCATAGGATTTTGGTCTTCTTTTTCCTTCTCCTGCACAAATTCTTATTTTTTATTTTGTTTTTTGTTTTGCAGGAATGGCTGAGCCAAGAGGAACAAGCATGACGAGGAAACAGTTGATAAAGAATGAACAAAGGAGTTTGTTCCCAGAATCCAAAATTGTTTCGAAGTGGGCAGAGATTGGAGATACCAATCTCGGAGGCTTAAACATGACAGAGTTTCACAGAAGAATGTTTGGGTATAAAGATCATCAACTGACCAATTTGGCCACCCGAATTGTGAACAGTGGAATTGTGGCTGCAGCTGGCTTTGCTCCCACTTTTCTACATTCCGAGTTGATCGTGGAATGTGCCAGGCACTTCAATTCAGAAGATAGAACAATCAAAGATTTCGATGGAAACATCATTGCAGACCTTTCTCCACCAGCAATCGCTAAGGCGTTTAGAATCCCTTCTTCTAGGAAATTGGTGTTGAAGACAAAGGAGCAGGCACATAAAGTTTTTTCTGCAGGAATTCAATATTGTGAAAATGTCATAAATGACAAGTGGTTGAGAAAGAATAGATCCCACTGTTGGAGCTCTCAATTTTTGGCAAAATTTAGAGTCCTATAAAGTGATAAAACTCTAAAAAAATGGAATCCTAAAATCTATGCCCAATAATTAATAATATGATGAAGTACATTAAATGGGATACAAAAACATATTGCTTTTCAATTAAAATTTGAGGGATTATGGAAGGAAGCTCTATGAGAGAAACAATCAAAATTCTACAAGTGAAAGTTTCAGAGATGCTGGAATTTAGACCTGCTGCAAAGATGATGTCGACAGAGGATGAAGATGGTCAAATTTTAAAAATCTAAAAAAGACCCAGTTCGGGAAATTAAATTTCCTATCTCCAGAAAAAAT
>MU225970.1:679676-694113 GCA_018584345.1 Thuja plicata | reverse complement strand
GGGGGGGGGGGGGGGGTGAATCAATTATCTACAAGATTCAATTCTTTTTCAATTAAGTACAGAATAACTTTGAACATAAACTCAACAAGATAACACAAAATTGAACAACACAATTTTGGTAACGGGGAAAACCAAATTAGGTAAAAACCCTGGTGGGAATTAGCACCCACAAATAATTGTACTAGTTTATAATGGTCATTGTTAGAAGATCTTGCAACCCTGTTAGGAGTTGATCTTTACAATGTAATAAGTACAGAGACTTGGTCAAAGGTCAGACCCTGCTAGGATTCTTTTACAAATAACCCTGTTAGGGGTGAGGACACACTGTCCAAGAGTTTACTACTCAAATGGTGAAGGCTGCAACCTTCTTTAAGGCAGATATACACTATATCTGATAATGAACTGTTTGAGTAGACCTGCTGTCTTGATCAGTTCCAGTGAATTGTAATCTCCTGCTTCTTCACATAGATCTTCAACTGATGAATGATGTAGCTTTACTGTCTAACTTTCTGCTCTGCTCTGTCTTTTCTTTTTCACTCCATTTTCACTTTGCAATCACAATTGAACTGCTATATGTATCTTCCCCAAGGATAAGGTCACTACGGCTGTAGGAAACACTTCAGCAACTTCCTTGTCGGCTTAACTAAGTACGCAATCAAAGTTAGGACCGCGCAACTCAAAATGAGTGGACGCATCGTTTCACATAGTTGGCTCTACCAAATTAACTCAAACATCACGCTTCTGTTAAAACACATTTAGCGCCTTTGGATAATCATCATTAACTCGTAACTAAACATGAATATAGACATGCATATCCCGAAGATAGGCGCAACTCAAGAAACAATGTAAATACGTTGGCTCTTAACAGATAATCTCCAGAAACTGTAACTACCAAAACAGATTAACATAACTCAACTGAAACTGCATATCTAAATCTGCGTGTATGAAGATTGCATCCAGAACATGTCTACAACATAGAGGTAAGCGCGCAAGGCTCCAGAATATCTGTACTGATAATTGCTTACAGGACACTGCTATATATCATATGTTGTCATCAATGACAAACATACAATCAACTATTTGCACAAAAGCAAATCTCCAACAACAATATCATACTCCATGAATCTAGCGATCCAACCAGCTCTTTTCTCATTTAGGTCCTTGGAAAGCAAAAACTCCTTGACACTTGGATGAGTGACTTTTAAATGTACCTTACTATGAGTCAATAAATGTCTGAACTTTTTAAGGCTCTTCACCACAACAAGTACATGTTTGTCTACAAAATAGTATCTCTGTTCATACTCTTCCAAACCTTTGCCAAAGAAAGCAATAGGTTGCTCCAATCCTTCAGAGTTTTGTTGAGTTAACTTTGTAGATATGGCATCAAAGCCTCCATAAACATATATAGTAGATATGCCATCAAAGCCTCCATAAGCATATATAATAAAATCTTTGCTGAAATCAGGATTTAGCAAGGCAGGAGCGTCTTTAATGGCTTGAAAACTGCTCTTTCCTTCTTTGCTCCGACAGAAGACTACATTCTTCTTCAACATTGTTGTTAAAGGCTTCAATAGATCTGCAATGTTAGGCAAGAAATGCCTGATGAAGTTAATCCTTCCTATGAAGGATTGAAGACTCTTCTTGTGAGGTGGTAGGGGTAGCTCTAGAATAGCTGCAATTCTCTCAGGGTCCACTATAATACCTTGTTTGGACACAATATATCCCAACAGTTTCCCTTCATGGACAACAAACACACATTTCTTGAGATTGAGGGAGATCCCAAACTCCCTACACCTTTCAAATATTTTCCTCAGATGTTTGATGTGGTCTGTTGCGTGTTTAGAATAGATAGTGATATCATCTAAGTAGACTAGTACAAACTTGTACATGAGGCGTTTGAAAGTCATATCCATAGTCTTTTGAAAAGTAGCACCTGCATTTGACAAACCAAAAGGCATCTTTTGATAAGCCATGGTTCTCCACTTGGTTGTAAATGTAGTCTTATATTGATCTTCTTTATCAACTAGGATCTGATTGTATCCTGAGTAGCCGTCCAGCAGTGAGAAGCATTTTGATCCAGAGACACACTGTAGAATCTGTTCCATGGATGGTAATGGGTGGCAATCTTTTAGGGATGCCCTATTAAGGTCCCTAAAATCAACACATAGTCTAAGCTCTCCATTCTTTTCCTAACAGGAACAAGGTTGGATACCATACTAGTATGCTTTATGGGGTAAATGATGCCACTCTATTAGTTTGAGCACTTCTTTATGCATGAGTTGCTCAAGTTTGGGGTTGACAGGCCTTTGCTTCTATCTGACTGGCTTGGCATTTGGCTCTAATTCAATAGTATGTTGAGAAAGTGCTGGATTAAAGCCCCTGAGGTCTTCATATTGCCAGGCAAAGATATCACTGAATTCCTGAAATAATTGAGTATAATCTTGTTTCTTTGAATCAGTGTTTACCTTTTCAAATTTTAGGCTTTTACCTGGCTCCAACTCTAAATCAGCATAGTGTTCTTGTTGATCTACCAAGCTAGTCTTATTCCTTTTTGCTTGGTCATCTTTGTTGAAGATAGATTCCAGGATGACAAGGCCTTTAGGCATCTTATTTGATTTAAGTTGTACCAAATAGTCACCATAGTTTTGCATCAGTCTATCTTGATTGTGCTTTGAGAAGACATCTTTTTCAAACAAGAATTGCAGAATTTGCTCATCATTATCAAACACTTGCCAATTAACACTATTATCAGGGATGGAAGGCCTGACAATAATCTTAACATGTTGTTGATCCTTCCTTACTGAAATGTTGTTAGGAATATCAAATTGGGATCCAACAACAGCTAATCTATCTACATTCTGATTTAGTTTTCAGGGGATAGCAATGATGTTGAAAGCATAGAAATCTTCTATAGCATCCCATACTCGATGCTTGTAGGCTTTCACTGTATCATTCTTGGTAGCACTTATCCCACTTACTTGGTTGACCACTAGCTCAGTGTCGCCATATATCTTTAGGGCTTTAATCCCTCTCTTTCTAGCCCACTCCAATCCATTCACCAGACTCTCATATTCAGCAGTATTGCTGGTGCAAGAAAAATTGAATCTAAAGGCTGTATAATACTTCTCGCCTTTTGGGGAGACTAACATTGCACCACCACTAGAGCCATATCTGCTTCTAGCATCATCAAAGAATAGTTCCCAAACTTTATTGCTCTGTTCTTCTGATTCCTCAGTGACTGCCTTGAAAAGATCTGGCTCTATGAATCCATCCTCTTGTATCAAATAGTTTCCCAAACCAGCATCCCAAATAACATTGGCTTGGGCCTCTGAAGCTCTTTCTGATTCCAATTCATCTAGATAGATATCTGGGATGTTTTCTATCTTAGTGTTTGTTTCTCTGATGATTGGAAAGTCATTACTATCAAGTGCAAGACGACTTGCATTGAATACATTGGACACATAAGGCTCTATATGATGTGCTACCAATGATTCAGACTTGATAGTAACCTTGGTTCCATACCTAGTGTGGAAAAGCATGTGAGACCAATCAGAAGAAAGATATCCTCCTATCTTGGCTGTGAATTCCCTTGATAGACATATAGCAAAGAGAGTAGGGAGATCTATGATGTAGATGTCAAGTAAGATAGAGAAATTGGGGCTTACATGAAGGATCAAACTTGTATCCTTGGTCATACCTACGGTGTTCACTGAGGAACCGTCAAGCTGTGTTACCTTCTTTTGGAAAGGTTCATATTTGAGCCCTAATTGATCAGCTACCTTCTTGGGCATGACTGAACTAGTAGCCCCACTATCTACCTTTCAATTATGTACTAAAGAATTTCCAATAATTAATGATACATAAAAGGGAGGTGGTTTTAGGTTCTTACCTTGAATGGCATCTTCTTTGGTCTTGCTGCTTGGATCTTTCTTCTCTTGATTAGTGTTGACCAACACTGGTTTAGCAACATCATTTGTGGGCTGTTGAAGCATTGCCACTTCACCCATAGCCTTCTTCAAGATCTTAAGCTGCCGTGGAATAGCCAAGTAGTCCCACATAGACATAGTCACATTCATCTTCCTCATATTGTCTACAATATTGAAGGGCACTGTTGTGTGCACTCTTTGGTGTGCTTTCACTATCGTGGGCTCAATCTCCTTGGGAGATTGATTCTCTTTGACTGGAATGGTGGGAGCCTTCTTTAGTATGGCAGGAATAGATGGATGTGATGACTCTGCAAATGTAGTAGCTTTTCCTCCATCTTCTGCTCATTCCATGTCTTGTACTCTTCTTTTTGATCTAGTATTGGCTGCAATTGGAGATTCACCATTCACTCCATTAAAATCTTGCTCTTCCCAACTAAAGAGAGCAGTCTCATCAGCTTGTCCATCCTGTTGGGGCACTGACCCTTTGGAAGATGCTTCTGATTGGGTGTTTAAGGCATTTTGTGCCATGAGTGCTTGATTCATCCACCCATTTGAGCACATAGCCTGATTGTGAGGTTGATTGCATGGAAAACACCATTCATTTTCTGATGCAGGATTGTTCTGACTTGGAACCGTCTCCCTAGCTGGATTTGCAGAATTAAGAGGTGTTGGATTGTAAGGTTGGAATGGCCTCTGATTGAAGTGCTGCCTTTGATCTTGGTAATTCCCTTGATATGGTTGTCTATTCTGCTGATATGATTGTCCTTGATTTTGATATTGTTGGTTAGGACCTTGATTTTGTTGCTAAAAGGGTGGTCTACCTCCTTGATTCTCTTTTTTAATACTAGTCAACTCATTACTTATTGTCTGTAATAACTTCTTCATTTCTTGTTGACTGCTTCTTAATTCCAGTAGCTCTTGAGAATGGCCTGCTTTGGATTCCTCATAGCTAGTACTAGCTTGAGGTATATCAACTAACGTCTTCTCGAGGACAGTTGCGAAATTGTGATGAAATCTTTGGAAATCACAGTGGGTATGGGAGTGTATGGAGGGATGCTCAAGGGCATGTTGGATTGAATATTAAGGAAGATAGGCATGGGTGGCCTTGGGGCTATCATGCCAGCCTGAATCAAACAATTTTCTGCTTTGACGACTGTCAAAAGCCTGAGGTAATGAAGTAGCTCCCATGGATTGGATCATGACAGATATGTTGCTGTTCAAACTTTTCAAGAAATATAGAAAAGCATGATCTATTGAAGGCCTCACAGAAATAGGAATCCTATTCCATGTCTTGAGGAATCTATTGTTAAAGTCTGTCATCTGCTCTTGAGAAGCTCTCTTTATGGTTGTGAGTTGTTCCACCAGGGATAGATGGTCTGATTTATCCTTAAAATATTTGCTAAGGGATTCTCCTAGTCTGTCCCAAGAATCAATAGAGCCAACTGCAAGAGTCCTAAACCACTGCAGGGCCTTGCCTTTAAAAGAAGCTGCCAACAACTTAGTAGCCACATCTTCTTCAGTGATATGATGAACATTACAAATTGTGGCCACATCTCTTATGTGTTCACAAGCTCTTGTCTGGCTTTCACCTGTGAAAGCAGGCAAACTCTTTAGTGCTGCTAAGGGCACATCATGATATTGAGCAAAATTCAATGGGCTACCTTGATTAAAGGGTACAAATGCAAACTGCCTCGCCATAGCAGGAACTGTGATTTGCTGAACAACAACTGTGTGGGTTGTATTTGAACTAGGGAGTGGAGCTGAATCTTCTAGAAATTCTCTGTTTAAAGATCTTCCCCTCCTAAAATGGAAAAGCAAGGGTCTTTCCTCTGAAATAGGTGGTGTAGACTGTACACTCCTTGTCGGGGATGTCCTTTGAGATGATCTCCCTTTTCTTCTTGTTGGAGGCAGTTGCAAAAACTTAGGAGGCTTTGAACTCCTTGTTTCTATCCTTCTCATAAACTTGTATAGGACTGGATCTTCTTGTTCTTTACACCAATGGAGTCGCCATATATGCTTTGAAGACAAGCCTCTTTGGGTCAGTACTATGTAATCAACATTTCAGAGATGACATAGTCTTGAAAGATGAACTTCTTTTGTGGTCCCACCGGGCATGCCAGAATTGTTATACACTAAATTTTGCACCTTGTTAAGCGCTTGTGCCTAACAATCTAGTACAACATGGGAATCACTTCTAGGTTGTGGGACCTCTGCTAACTGAAGTGAAGCCTTCGGATTCTATGCCAGTTCCTCTTGGATAATCACCTTATTTGCTCTTTTAACATGAAAAGTAAACTTGGAAGGAAAATAGATAGAAGGATAACTGAAGGGAAATGATTGAAAAGAAAATTTAACCTACTAGGTAATGCACCGAAGTTAACTTGAATCATAACACAGTGACCAAGACTAGCATGAAAGTTCCTGGATCAAGCAGAACACAACTTCCTGAATAGGCTTGCATAAGTATTTCATAGAGAGGTCTGAAATGGAAAGAGGCTATTCAAGGAAAGAAAAGATTTCACAAACAATAGCTTTCCCAAGGAAATAGACACAGACTGTGATCTGCAAACAAACATTCACTCTAGCGAATAGGTATAGGAACGAGACAACATGACAAGGGATGAACAAAATCCACAAGATCATCTAAATCAGATCATTCGCAATAGTGCACAAAGATGCACAAAGAAAGAAGGCTCAAGAACTCCAAATTTTCTCTAATGTTAACCACTATATTATGCTTCAGTAAGAGAAATACAGATAAGAAAAAGCTTGAGGATAGAGAAAATGTCACAAAAAACCTTTGCATAATCTGGAAATCAATAAGAAATTACAACAAATGAAAACCTGAGGGCAGAGAAAATGCCACAGAAATTCTTGCATAAGCTGAAAAAACCTTCTACAAAAGCTTCTAAAACTACATACATACAACCTCCCCTAGCACACAGGTTCGGGAGTCAATCCATCGATCATGTAGGGAAGAATTAGGGTTACAATAGATATTCATTAAATAATACAAAAACCCTAAAACAATCAAGTCTTCTCATCAATGCGCTCGGGAAATATCTCAGAAGATCAGATACAGTCATGAATACATCTCCCATCACCATAAATTCGATCAGAGAAGTCGGCTTATCCATCTACTCTGTCTGCAACTTGAAAGACCACGCCACCGTCATGAGACCCCTGAGATCAGATTTGAATATTTGAATATCTGTTAATAACGGTCACAAGTGGCATGGAATACTTGATAAACCGCCCGAATTTGAATCTTATCATCTTTAAAACAGGACTGTCGACCTATCTTTATCTTTATCTTGTCTTCGAGCTCAGATCTGATCATAGAAACGTGGCATCCTGGCGCAATGCCTCAAAGATTAACTATCCTCATCTTGGCCATCGAGGGATTACGCCCACCGTTAGATCTTTCTTACTTGCTGTGTCTTTATCTTTACTTCTGACCTTAGCCATAACTTGTCTTTGACTCATCTTAACCCTGGTATCTGAAATCCTTTATGTCGCTGAGTCACGAGATCATTTCTCTAACTCTGAGTTTATTGCGAGATCACGCGAGAACCGTGAGATCTGAACTTGATCCACACTAAATCAACGGCCCGCGCTGAATCTATGAACCTTAAGAGCATACTCCTTTTTATTGCAAAATTATGAGAGAACCACAAGATCAAAACACGATCGACGGCTCAGATCATAACTTGACTTTAACTTTACCTAACTCTAATTCATTCTGAGATCACGCGACTGAGTGTCTCTCTGAGTCACCAAATGAATTCATTGACCTTTGGTTAATCACGAGATCTAGCGCAAGCCACAGGATCTGATCTGCATCGACGACCCGCGTTTAATCTCATAAGAAATGACTTAACCTTGATCCCATTCAGCGATCACGTGACTGAAGAAAAGAAACCAACCAGACTTAAACCTTGAGTTTATCTGAAGATCATGAGATAGACTGAGTCGCGAAGTCACGGGACACTTTGACTAACTCTGGTTTCATTCTGAGATTACGCGCACAACACACGATCAAAATAAAATCAACTGTCTGTGCTTAATCTCAAGATGTAAAGAGCATATTCCTTTTCCTTTAGCGATTACGCAACCAAGAGATAAACAAGGAGATGTCAATGCGCACATGGCTAATAAATCACTTAAGTCACTCGGAAAAGTAACTCAAAAGTAGAAGTCATGAACGAGCTAGGGTTTTAACATGAATCTCAAAGGGTTTCTTGCACTTAGGTCTTTAAACATGAACAAGGGTAAACTAGAGACCTAGCAAAAATGTAGAGATCAAGATCAAGTCAAGGAAAGAATGCAGAATTCATACAAGCTGGTCTCTACCCTTGTGGGAGCCTCATTTACTCCACTTGTAGCCAAAATTGACAGAATGAGAAATTTAGGTAACACTTACTATGCTTCCATTCCCAATCACTTTTGGGACTTCGAACTTCAATTGCCCACAATGAAACACTTTGGTACTTTCTTTTTCTAAAACTTCAAAACTTGCCACAAATATGTCGAGTTCCGACAAGACTTAGGACTTTGGGCTTGGACCAACTGAAAGACTTGACTGAACATGAGTACCTATTTTCCCGACATCCCGAATAAAGAGGACTTAATCTCAAGCTATGAGGATAAAAACCGAAACCACACGAGGACTGACTTCCCAAAATCCCGATAGTATCCAAATCCCGAATTCCAGACGGGTTGTTTTTGAAAATCCCGACACTTAGAGACTTAATCTTAAACAAGAACTTTTAGTTGGACTAAAAATATTTTAAGGCCAATTTCACACACGGGGACTAAAATATGGCAACAATTTGTTAACATTTTTTCCATTATTTCCATCTTGACAGTGACCAATGTCCTCGCGATGCTCACCGTTAACAACACAGGATCAATAAGTGGTAAACGCATGTCCAAAATAGTCAATAATCCAAGGATACACTGAGAAATAAAGAAAAAGGCGGTCAACAATGTCAACATTTTTGCAATGCACTTTTAGTGTCCAAGTTTTCAAAAATTGGTAAACGCGTGTCCAAGGGGTTGATCTTGATTGGTGAAAGCTGAGTTGTCATTGTGAAGACCCAACTAGGAAAAGGGAAGCAATGCAAAGGGGTTGATTACTCCTTTTCCAACTTCCACACTCAGAAGGAAGATGTGCCAACAGATTCAAGTAGGTCCTAAGCACTGAGTGGGACAATTATCCTTTGCTATAAATATGTAAATTAAAAATGGAAAGAGGAAAGATGCAATGTAGAAGGAAAAATAGACAAATAGAGACGAAATTGGAAATAACAAATTGATAACTAACTGCCAAAAACCAGAAATGTGCTGAATCGGGGTCCAGATTGTTGTACTGATCTTGGGTTTCAGTTTAAACTGAAATTGCAGGTTACAAAACGTTTCAAACATCCTGTACTCGGGAATATAATGTTTTAGACGTTCTATTCCAGGGACTTTTGATTGAAACTTTCGAGGACTCTCCGACTATTCCCGATCTGCTTAGAAAAGTTCCAACAGCTTTGTAACTTGTTCCTACACACAAAAAAATGGGGAAAAGGTAGGGTAAAAGGGGTTTGCCTTGGTCAAACCCTTATTTAGGAATCAACATTGAAAATGAAAGGAAATCGCATAAAGAAAAGTATGTAAAAAGGTAAATGTTTGATTTAGCTTGCGTAAACCCTCATGGACGGATGTAGAAATCGCTCATACCCATGAAGGTGTTTGAATGTGCTTGAATTCAAGTAGTTGACCTTGAAATGTAGAATAGAATCAAGGATGCCCCGACAAATGCATGTAACTATGAATGCCACTCCTAGATCTTCAATGTAGATGTGCTTGATAATCACTTCCAATGAAGGAGAGATGAATGCGGATGGAAGCATCTTCTTTATTGATTGAGAACTCGTCTATTTGGCATCATGGGAGAGAAAATTGCTTCAATGGAGAAGATTGCCTTAGAATTGACTTGGATAATTGAGAAGAAATTAGATCTTGGACGCTTGCCTTCAAATCTTGAATCCAATTGCTTGAATGCTTGATTGCTTTACAAAAACTTGATTGCACTTGATGATGGATATGATTACATAATAATGGATTGTAATGAGGGGAGATAGGGTGTTTATATACTTCATCCTACATTTGGGGATTCAAAAATAAGTCGGGCTGACCACAGGATCTAATTTCCCACTAAAATCCCGACATAGGGCTCAATGTAAAGAGCCTGCCTAGCTCTATCCTGGATTTAACTAGCAATAGTTTAATTTATTTTGAAATTGCAATACAAATAACAATTAAACATAAGATAACTACTGCAAACCATAGATTGCTTGATTCTAAAAGTCTCTTATTGAATTCAAATATGGAACCATCTAAATTTGATATAAAACTTCACATTCAATGCAAGGAATTAACAATAATTTAACTTGTAACCTCCTTCGCATATTGACAATGCTGATTTGAAGCACTAGGGAAAAAGACTAATACAAAGCATAGTTCATAAAAACCTGATCGTTCTCCTTCAAATTTGATCCGCCAATTGCCGCGGTTAGAAACAAGACAGCAGCTGCTGTTAATGATCATTCATGCCAAAAGCAAATTGAATACAAACATCTTGAAGTGACGTCTAATAATTCCAGCTTAAACTCCCTTCTATGGCATTAAACACTACAAATTACTTCCCAAGAATCCTCAATGCTATTCAAAGAAATTCTTCACACAATCCATTGGAAATGAATTCCAATTCAAAGTGCTGATTACTGTAAAGAATTTACAATTTTTACAGCCTACAAAAAACTCGAAACCCTTGTTCTTCTCCAAAGAACTCCAAAAACGAAAACAAGAATGAATAACATAATAAATGATGTATTCAATTTCTTCTCCATGTCTTTTATAATCTCTCCACAAGAAATTGAACCCTAGCTTCTTAATCACACATTTCTCTTACATAATGACTATGCTTTTGCACACATTTGAAATATAATAAAGTATTATATTTTCTTCCACTTTAATGATGAAAATAGACCCTTTCATTAAAATAACAATATTCTAATACATAAGGTCCCTGTTTCATGAGCGCAGGATTTAAAACTTCTCAACCCGGTTCCAACGAGCTATAACACTAAGATGCCCAAAATACAATCTCAATAAAAATAGCAACCTTAACCAATTTAATTAAATAATAATCATAATTCACTCGTCTTGCGAAAACAATTGAGGAAGCATCAAAATCAAAATTTGATAGCACAGGAGTGATCCTGATGATGATATATGATGAATGAACTTGACGGGGTGACTTACTAAAAATAGACACTTCCTCCAAGAATCTTGGAGCCCAAACCGGAAGCCGGAAATAAAATCTGAGAGCATCATATAGCTCCTCTAAATCATTTGAGCTCTGTGGAACCAACTGTTGACTTACTATAAATAGTAAGTTCCTCAAACGGGGCTACAACCCACAATAGGGTCCTCTAATCACCAGTATTAGCCTACAAGGACCTAATGATAGGCTAAATCCACTAACTCCAGAGCTCGCTCAAAATGGGGACATTACAGTCCTCCCTCCCTGAAATTGCTTGTGCCCAAGCAATCCCAGGAAACAAAACACATAAGTCCACCCGGATCCCAAGGATAGAATGGAGTAATGTCCCTGCGATCACCTGCAAACTCCTGTGTTGAAATCACCATCCACTGAGCCAACCAAAAAAAACTCTCACCATGCCAACCATAGTGACCCACACAATCTGCAGTGCCAAACTAGTCACTACCTGGATCCCAGTAGAGATGAAACTCACAGCCATCCGTAACAAGAAAAAATGGATATCCAAAACCATCTAACAAACCAGAGCTCCTTACACACCCTGCCAATCTACCTTGTGCACTCCTATAATCTAGATATCCTACACTGTAAACCCATCGTGAATGTACGACCCTTGCAAGTCACCTCCTGCTAGCTTGCAGTAACCAACCCAATCAACTGCTGATGGAGTAAAACCATCCCAAATAGAATGGTATAAACCTAGAGCCAACCCACACCGACGCGCAAACAAGTCCTCAACCGGTGGGTCAAAAGAGAAATGATGAGCACTCTTCACTATGTAATCATGGTGAAAAGCTCCAATCCTCGTCAGAGGCTCATCAAAATCGAATTGCGAATCAAGAGATGGCTCTAATCTCTGACTTTGAAAAACTGGTCGAGAAAGATCCTGGGTAACTCTCTCAGCAAACCCAACCACAAAATCTTGATGAGGAAGCATTGTACTCAAGGTATCCACAATCTTCCCCACTAACATCTGAATACTGCAAGAACCCCGAATGATTGTACCCTTAGAAGCTCCGAAAGGTCTTTCCTGCAAAATCGAACTCTCAAGCAAGTACTCCATGAACGACTCTGTGCAGTAGAAATTATAAGAAGCAGCATCAACCTGCTCCCCTGCAATACACAGCTAATTCCTCTAAACCCGCGACAGTATCAACTACCTATCACTATCAGCAGTATGAAAAGGAGGAATGGATTTGCTTCCGACAGAAGGAAACAAATCATCATGAGAACTAGCCTCCAAACCAGATGATACTCTGTCTGTGTCCTGGGAATCAAAGGGAGTGATGTCAGCAACTGACACACAACTCTCGGACAAATCCACACTGGCTACCAGAGGACTCCCAAAAACCTGCTCTGTATCATCTGTCATCGTGCTAACAACTGGAGCACCGGATACTACAAAACTCTCTCTACTGTCCTCCATTGATGCACTAACCTCCTTTGCATTTACTGCATCCGTCTCAAGGATGGATATAACTGTGTCCCCAACACATCCATCACTGCCAACTGTGGAAGCTGACTCACCACTAACCACTACTATCTGCAACTGAACTGGATCTATGCCGGTAAAGATTGAATCCGCTCCAACTCCATAGTCACCTCTCCCAACTGCAACTCCAACTCTTGGAGAGCCAACTGAGTGCCCTCTAAAGCCTATGAAGTCGCTGTGAGCTCCTGACTAAGCTCACTCACCTCCTCCTCTTTGTCCATCACTACCCCATATGCCGTACTCCCCCACTCAACTAGGTGATCTCGGTCGGCCATCAACTGTAAATAATCCTGTCTCAAAAATCCTGACAGCCTCTCGCAAGGAATGAATCTGTGTTAGAGAAAGGTAACCACCACCAAGCTCATCTGTCATAGGAGCACCCCAATCATAAATAACCAACAGTTGACGAGCGACATCGAAATGCTCGAGAGTAGAAGTAATATCTCCCTCACCAACTCTCAACTGGCTAGTCACATGATGACTCTGCACAACGGGTCTCCTATGCACAATCTCAACTACACTGTCCACACTATGGAAGGAAGTTGTATCCAACAAACTCCCCTCAAGATCACCGTATCTCGGTGTACTATCATCTGAGCACACATCTACAAATTGAGTACTGACAACGCACTCATCCTCATCTACCCCCGAGGAAGCTGGTGCCGAATCTGACTCATCACAATCCTCAGCTACCTCATCTTCTGCATCGACATGCAAACCCAGATCTTGAGACACATCCTCATTCACTAACAACTCAGAGTCCTCCCCCAGGGTTTGATAAATCAAGCACGACTCTAAGTAGGAAGAGTCATCCTCATGAATCACCAAAGAAGTAACCTCATCCAAAAGAATGGAAGCTCTGGCTAAAACAAACTCCTGCCACTCATAAGCTTCCCCATCCTCATCTGTGAGTCCCTGCAGAAAAGGATCCTGGAACCCACCACCATTAGATGACAACGTTGAGTCCACAGCCAATGTCTGATATAAAAATTCAGATACGCTGCAGTACCCATCATCCTCACTGTCAACATCAGAGGTATCCGCGATGCTAGTATCAATATCGTCTATCTGAGACCCCTCTACTATCTCTGGCTGTATACATGACTCAATGTCATCGCGCGAATCATCTACACTGTGGCATGAATCTATGTCACTTAACTCCTTTGTAATACTCCCATCATGAGTGTCATCACTGGATAGCTCCATGCTCACATCCTCAACACAGGAAAAGACTGTTGTCTCCTGCACTGACTACACACTGTGATTGCTGTCATGAACATCTGAGTTGTAAGAGGTCAAATACTCCTCGCAGTCCTCAAAAATAACACCATCATCCACGGTGTCAGAATTGCTAGTGGTATCTACAACATCCTCCACTCTCATACTATCTACGACATAATCAACAAGCTACAATAAAGGACTGGTGTCCAAAAAATCAGACCTTGTATCGCTGATACTGCTACCAACTAATGCAGGACTATTATAAATGGTAGTAGACATGTCACCAGCCTGATCCGTGTCACTAACTCTGGTAGGCTCAGGATGCTGAAACCCAGTTTCACTATCTGCCAACAAGTCAGGCACATCCACATGTCCTTGTAAAGAATCTCCACCCTCAGGTGTGCAAATAGGACTAGTGGCTGGTCCACTAAGTACAAGAACATCTCCACCAAAATCAGCAGCTGT
>MU225970.1:629971-653867 GCA_018584345.1 Thuja plicata | reverse complement strand
TATCGTAACACATTACAATGTGTTACGATAACCATTAACTAATAGTTATCGTATATTATATCGGCTGTGTTATATAATGAAACCCGATACTTAATTGGTTGCATACATCGACTGTTATAAAATGAAACCCGATACTTAATCGGTTGCATACATCGACTGTTATAAACAGTGACTTCTAATTACATTATAAATTAATATTAATAATATTAATAACATATGACAGATATTAATAAATATATATATATATATATATATAATATTAATCATAACATATCGCAAGTACATATATCTATATCTATCTATATATATATAATATATAATATATGTTTATATTAATCAATTTGATGCTATAATTTAACAATTTTGGAGACTTGTGAGCAGCATTTGCGTCGGCGAGTTATCAGGGAGTTTTTGATCAAGTGGTCCGGTTTACCGATTGAGGATGCCACTTGGGAGTCAGAGGACATTCTTCAGCACCCCGGTTTGCGATTTCTTGAGGACAAGCAATCTTGGGGAGGGAGGACTTTGATGTCCTCGATTTAGCAGTTGTTAGTGGGACAGGTTTATTATCCCATCATTGCGACCCTCGTGGGCTAATGCTTTGTTTTGAGGGTCTCTTGGTCAGGATTTACTACTTTGGGTAAATCACCTCGTGCCAGTTTCTATTTTGGGATGGTGGATTTCAGTGACTCAGTGTCAGTATGATCTGGAGTTGGATCAAGGTGATGGATCAAGTCTTCCTTATTTAATTAATGGTGGAGTTATAAGTTATATCATTAATGATTAATGATATCTTATGTTTATATGAGACTTATGTTTATTAAAGATGAATATAATTATTGTTCATATATCCTAAGTTATAAGGAAGAAGTACTTTAAGTTATTTGAGGTGTATGATTGAAGATAAGAAAATCCGAGACTTGAAGAAGAAGCTTCAGCTTTTATAAGGGATTTTTGAAAGTTTGAGCATCATCTTATGCATTTTATAAAAACTTGTGTCTTGGAGAATTGAGAAGGGTTTCCAGAACTTCTGCTAATCTAATTGTGAATTCGATCTAGTGTTCCAGCACTTTGAATTGAACTTTGCAAGTTCAGTGAATTGTGTCATAAATCGACATATGCATGGAGTGAATGCGGATGTTTGATTCAACAATTGTCAGTGCAGGAGGAAACGTACTTACAGATTTAAGTCTTAGCGTTTTGAGTATTCTACACAGCTGATGGTGATCGGATGTAATGTCCCCATTTTTATGCGCATTGGAGTTTGAGGGATTTGCCTACATTTCGACCCTCGTAGACTAATCAGGACGATAGAGGGGTCATGTGACAGAGCTAGTGGTCAGTTTCCACTCTTGAGGTCTGTGATGTCAGGATTGTTCTTTGTTTGAGTTAGATCGACACTTAATATTTATAGTAAGTGTCTATTTTGGGTAAGTCAGAGTTTCTATCTTTAGCAGGGCACCTGGACAGTTTGCTAGCAGTATGGAGTTGTGGTAACATTGACAGAGCTTCCAATTTGGGCATTACTATTTATAGTAAGTCAGTGAATGTCAAAGACGGACCCTTGCTATTTTTAGTAAGGTAGTTGGGTGCACAGTGGATATAATGGTTAACTCCTAGGTTCAGACAGAATTGAGAAATAATGATTATTTGTGGAGTTATGTTATTTTAATTATTAATAAAGTGATTACTTTATTAATAATTATTTATAAGGTTAAAAAAGTCACTTTATATTCAATGAGGCCATGACCATTCATTTAAGTGACTTAAAGCGCAATTAATGGATTATATTTTGGAGGCCAAAATATTAATGTATTTTATAAAGTCACCGTACACACAAGTTATATTATTCTAAATGATATTAAAGTGCATTTATAATCCATGAATATGAGCCCCAAGTTTGAAGACTTATTATAAAGTCTTATTAAAAACCTAGAAGTGGATTTAAGAATGGATTTAAATGCTATTAAGGAGATTGGAGTTATAAAAGCACATCAAAAAAGAAATCAACCTCATTATTGATGATCATTTTTTACTTTTCTTTGTTTGTGTGAAGAAGAAATGGAAACAAGGGTTTCAGATTTCAAGCTTGAAGAATTGTGAATTCTTCTATGTTTTTCAGCATAGTGAATTGGTGAAACACCCAATGAATTATGTCAGGAATTGGCTTCAGTTTAGAGGCTAAGAATGAATTTATTGTTGCAAAATTAAGTGTTTGAATGCTTCATTATTTACCAGAACAGTTTGTTGTGATAAAAGGAATTGGAAGCCATTATTAATCAGGTTTCAAGCATTTATGAGCAAATTTGTGAAGTTTATTCAAGGGTTTGAAGACATATCATGCCTGTAAGTTCATGAATTGTAACTCCTAGGTTTTCTAGGTATTGTTGTTTTAGATAATAGGGGTTATTTAATGAACTGGGTTGTCAATATATTGTGAAAATTCTGAGTTTTCAAGCTGCTATAAAATTCTGGAATTTTCAGCTGTGTATTTTCAATGCAATTTCAGTTTTGAGTTTAAAAACTATTATTGCAATATCTTTATTTGCTGCATTATATTGTCATATCAAAACAAATATATCATTTGCATAGCAAATTAGTGGTTTGGCAGAGTTAGAACCTGTTGGGGTTCTTACAGTGGTATAATTTAACTTACTATAAATACTAAGTCCCAAACTGGAAGCTCTGTCAATGTCACCACAACTCCATACTGCTAGCAAACTATCCAGGTGCCCTGCTAAACATAGAAACTCTGACTTACCCAAAATAGACACTTACTATTTAATAGTAAGTGTGTCGATCTGACTCAAACGAAGAACAATCCCGATATCATAGACCTCAAGAGTGGAAACTGACCACTGGCTCTGCCACATGATCCCCTCTATCGTCTTGATTAGTCGAAGAGGGTCCAAACATAGGCAAATCCCTCAAACTCCAATGCACATAAAAACGGGGACATTACATCGGATGTCTCCCTTTTGCATTCCGCAAAGGTTAGTGGAGTTACACTAAGCATAAGTGTGCGTAGAGAAAAGAGAAAAGCCGTGCTGCATGTTACAGAGGCCATGTGGCCAGCAGGGAAGGAATGTGGAGGATGGCTGCCAGTATATATTAGCCGCGGGTTGCTTTCAAGTATTGCGGTCAGCAAGCATTGGGGATTCAAAGGTAGATCAACATATATATGTCCACATTTATCAATTTTGATACTCATCGAATAAATATTGCAAGTGAAATGTTATTACGATTTTTATTGGCTTTAGAGAATTTAAAAGTTGCTTTGTTGTAATTGTCATTTCAGTTTATATATTCTGGAAAATACAAAAAAATATATATTTTGTCATTTCGGTTTATATTTTCTAGAAAGTTTGCAAATTGCCTTTTAGTGTGAAGTGAATTTTGAATTGAAATCTCAAGTAAGAGCCAGGCAGGCTCTTTACAAAGGTGCACCTTTTATGGCAAGAGTCAAATAAAACTCTGCAATATACCTTTTATGTGGCAAAATGTTGAGTAAAGTGTGGCTCACTCAAGAAAAGAAATAATCATTGAAATTGAGTTGCTATTTCATAATGATAATGCCAAAGAGAAGTTCTACCTAAGGCCCATAATGCTGCAAATGAACTTGAAAGGTGTGCCTGGGCAGTAAGTTGTGAAAACTAGGTCAAATAGCAACGAAACAGTGGAAAAGGGATATAAGAGTGCCCCACTCACTAAACCAAAAATAAGGAAAAGGTGACCTGCACTTTTGTGTTGCAAAAAACACCTTAAGTAATGCGCAAAGGTTTAAATTGTGGTAGTAAGTTAAGTGATTTTTGACAAGGGTTAAAAGGACAAATTCAAGTCTATTTTTAGGACATTTTATTTAATTATTGTTTTAGAATTAGTTTGGTTTAAAGTAGATTTGTTTGCTCTTTTTCTACAAATAGGGATGTAATCGGATCAAAGTGATACTTTATTGGGATATATAATTAATATTCTCATATCTGTCAAAGCTACCCTTGAGAGCATATATATAAGATTTGTGTGGGTTTTGAGCACACAAATTAAATGGAGAATTAATGCTAGCCATGCAACCAAAATTTTTATTCAAATTTTGGAGTGAATTTGTTGTGTTTTGTTAATGACTATTGGTGGAAGCTGCATTTATGTTGAAGAATCTATTATTCAATTGAAGTTATTGTAACTATGATTTGTATGCTTGTAATTTCATGGAGTAAATTGATGGTAGATTATTTTGAATCACATTTATTGGAAAAAATTGTCTATTTACATAGTAACTTTTGAAAGTAGTTTAACTATTTCTTTCATCAAATTGTTTATGTTAATGACTATTGGTGGAAGTTGGATTTATGTTAAAGAATCTTCTATTTAATGGATGTTATTGTAAATATGATTTCCATGTTTGTAATTTCATGGAGTAAACTGATGGTTGATTGTTTTGAATCACATTTTGTATTGGACAAAAATGTCTATTTAAATAGTATCTTTGAAATATAGTTTACCTATTTCCTTCATGAAATTGTGCTATGTTCAGTAGTCTAATTTTTCCTGTTGATGTATATTTACCAGTCTCTAATTTAACTAGCATTCATTTGTTTTACATTTAAATATCTATGCTGCAACTGTATCCTAGTCTCTTTTAACTTATATAAAGTTGTTTGTTTGTGCTTGATAATTTATCCTCATTTAAATTTGAACATCTCTTTGTAAATCTTGATTCTTAACAGTCCGATGATTGCATCTGGGTCAAAAACATAGTCAATTAGATATTTACATTCAATGCAAAAGCCTATTGAAATTGTGAACAATGTGTATACTTCTAAATTTATTTATAGTTTTAGGTTTTAGATTTAGTTAGATCTCAGAGAGCGTCCCCTTATATATTGTACATATTGTTTTGGTTTGGGTTGTCTTGAAAGACACATTAAAAAGATAACATGTTATAATTATGATCCTTATATATATATGAATGCATTTTGACATGCATATAATGTGGTTAATTTTATGAGTTCATTTTCGTTTACATGTTATATGTAATACTTCACTTTCAGCTATTAACTTTAGCTAATGTGCTAAAAATTTATCAGAAATAGTTTTTTTCAAGCTAAAATTATAGTTGTCATGAGTTTTTAGGGTAACCTCAATGAAATGCTAGAGAAGAAAAATCCGTTGGATTTGCAAATTGCACTACAATTTTCTCTTGACATTGCTAGGTATGTTTGACTATTCTTATTGCTGTAATTGTTTTTCTCTATGATATATGAATTTCTTTATTTCCATTGACACAATCTTCAATATTTCAATAAGTTATCATCTTATAGAAATTGAAAAGACTGGTAGGAACAAAGGCAATCAGATTTCAAGGATTTCAAAGTAAAGATTTGAAATCGAAATTCTCAAAGTTAAATTGCTGCTGGTGATGACTAATATTCGTTGTACCATATTAGGTTGTCATCATTTTTCATATTTCTTGATTTTATTTAATTTGCAGCTCGTTAATTATTTGTATCTTATACATAGGGGGATGAACTACCTTCACGAACACAAACCAAAGCCTATTGTTCATAAATACCTTTCTACGAGGTTAGTCCTTAGTCCTTACATTCTATGGCAATTCTTTAGAGAAAATGAATTATATGAACAATTTTTAATTTAAGTGATTTTGAACATTCTGTGTCATTCCTTCATTGCCTTGGGACTGTCATTCACACTATCTTCCTTGCAATGTCTGAGATAGATCGTTGGTAAAGCTCTCATGACATGTGGCAGACTTGGTGCCTTTACAAAAATATGAGTTCACTTTGACCTAGCCTCTAGATTATTTCTCCAGCTTGAAACATCCTTTATCTGTCACTGAATTCTTATAGACTACATTGTTATGTGCCAGTGACAATTAGTCACCTTGGCTCCGTTCTGACCATATTCACGTTGGCTTCTTGGTGCTGCGTTTTTATTTTTTCCCAGTCTGGTCCCCTAATCCATACGATCAGTATGAAAATAACAATTTGGTATTGGGACGATTTGGGCAATTTGTCACATGGAAATCCCATTTTTTTTATTCCTAACATTGTGTAATTGGACTACCATTCATACTTTCAATTCATTGACTATCCTTGTTTGTTTTGGTTTTGTTGCTGACATTAGGAAGGATTTCAAAGTATGCCCTTGATTCGTTTTTTGGTTTTATGATCATTTTGCCTGTAAAAAACTACGTAGTTTGATGCCTAAGGATAACTTTGGAAACAGAAACGGGTTGAAAAGGCATTTTTATTTATTCCTCTCTGTTTGTCAGTTTTATCTTAATATTACTTTCTTTTAGGCAATCTCATGGTGTTGCTAATGATGATGCTTTCAATATTTTTAGTTTATACTGGTAGATGGTTCATATTCCTGTGGTCACTATCATGGTTTTGATGGGCAGATTTTACAGCCCATCTGGATACACATTATTTTTTATTATGGATTTCAGAGATTGAAAGAACGCCAGGGCTGAAACATGAGATAACATCTATTTTTCTTATTTAATTTACTATTCTCAGTTTTATCTTATTTAAGGCATTTTTATTTATTCCTCTTTGGTTGTCAGTTTTATCTTATGTCTTTAGGCAGTAAAGCTGAAAGACAATAATAATATTGCTTTCTTGTAGGCGATGTCATATCAGTCCACCCTGTTATGGAGGCTGCTGGAAGATGGCTGAACCATTCCGCAACACCTTCAGACAAAGTTTGCACAAAAAGTCTCACAGCCACATCTTCGTGCTGCATCGCCAGGTTGCCACTAGCCACATTAAAAGTATTTGAATGTTCCTCAACTGAGACCTTCCCATCTCTAGTAAATCGTGGCAACACATCATTAGCACGTTTAGGTAAAGAATGATGTGCTGGAAGGTTTAGAGGTCCCACAGTGGCACCCCAAGGATTAGCAGCCATAGTGTTTAAAACAGGGGGAAAATTGATATTCAAGGGTATAGATATTCCTGAAAGGACTAGAGCGTGGAATGATGGTGAGGCTATAGATTCCTGAGCTGGTTGAGTCTTATGTCTGGATGGCTGAGGTAGGGTTAAATCAAGGGTACCAGTAAGTCGATTAAGGTCTTCTAAATCTTGATCCACTAACCCCTGCTTCGCCTGAGACCTAGTAAAACATTTAGAATCCAGAATTTAAGTCTTAAAGCCCTTGGGCTGCTCTATCCACAACTGCGGCTTCCTGAGCTATAGGAAGTCCTCTTAACCACTCGCGTATTTCCTCTTCTTCCTCAATTACCAACTTGACCAGTTGATACTGCTGATTGCTGGTTCTTAGTTTTCAGGCTAAAGAGTTGAGATCAGCAATAATGTCTTCCTGAGTGTCTATAAAATGCAAATCATGCTGCAATATTGGAGGGATTTCTTCTTGTCCAGGTATCACATCAGCAGGTAACACCATGACTACTCATTTATAAATAAAATTGAAAACTGACCCACTTAGTATCAGTTCCCCAGTAGAGTCGCCAAAAATCTATTAGTTAATAGATTTATCCCCAAAAATAATCAAAGATGATGAATAAAATAAACCTCTACAGCCCTATGGGAAAAATCAATCAATTAACAGTTTGGATTCGTTTCAATGGTCAAGTTCCTCTGCATACAGGTGCAGCTCCCTCTTCAGTAGTTTTCAATTATGCTTTCCATGAATCAATAAAGAAAGTGTCACAGATAATACATTTTACCCTAAAGTAGCAAAGGTTCAATCATCAGAGTTAAAATGAAATACGAATCAGATAAAAATTGCTGTAATGAAGAGCTAAGATTCAGCCGAAAGACTGACATCCACAACTAATCTAAGATGAAAATACAGACACTCTAAGTCCACTTCACAATCTGAACCAAAATACAACAATATATCACGATAACAAATGAAATTCCAACAGCAATTGCATTCATATACTCAGATGGACACACCAAAGCTACGGTATATGTATATATTGAATTTCAACCAACAGATCAAAATATCTTCAAATCGTAAAATCTTTTAAGGATCTGGCAACATTAAGAACTTACTGAAATTAATATTACAAAATTTGGCCGACCCTTTTTCTTGGTCATAATAAGCCATATAGCCCATGAGAAATAAACAATTTTTGGAAGTTTAGAAACTAACTCCGCTAAGGAGTAAAAAGTGAAAGATCAGAGTTCAACAGGAAAATTAAGCAACGGAATAAAACAACTAAAAGATCAATCCTGCCCGATTATCCTGTAGGGCATCTAGGTCTATGATGTTGTCATGGCCGATGAAGACTGGGCCTACAATTTCCTCCACTCTAGATGTTCAGCTGAAAACCTAACCACAAGCTGATGGTTGGGGACGCCAATGTGCGCAATTGTTTGCTTCCATACTTCATTTTCCTTGAAGACCAGCGCGACTTTATCTTTGTGCGACTGCAAATGATCTTGGCACACAATCAACATAGATTCCATTTCGGCAACATAGGAGAATTCCTTGGGTGTAACCGTTTTTATTTCTTTAACCACACTAACTCTGTCCTTGAAAGCCTGGTTCATTTCTTCCGGCTTCTGTAAAGTTTTACCATCCTCCTTGAACAACTGCACTTTGATGAATTCGAGGTCATTATTCATTATGCCTATTAAGGCAGTGAGTTCTTTCATCAGTTTAGCGGATTCCTCAATACCCCGTTTTATAACAGAGTCCCTCCATTCCAAATGATCTTGTGAAATAAAGAGGATTTCATCATCAAATCCTGCAATTGACCTCTCGGACAGGAATTTTATTATCCCATATTTTTTTACCTCTGTCATTTGGGCCGTCACTGCCATCCACTAATTCTTTTCTTTATCTCATTTGATCACCTCTGCATTCCGACTATCTTTAGCAACAACATCTTCATAGGTTTGACTGAGATCATCTATGTATTTGCTTCCACGATCAATCACTGAATCTAACCAGCAGGAATATGCTTCAGCAATTGACTTGTTACGTAAAATCTGTTCCTTCATCTGTTAATTATCTGGAGATTTTAGATCAAAAGCCAATGGGGTCTGTGTTGTTAAGACATGATCTGGATGATGGATAGAATAAATGTATTCAGCCATCTGGGAGATTGCTAATTTCATTTCTTGCTTGTCTTTCTCATCTTTCTAGGCTCTTGTTACAATTTTCTTTGTGGCGGATTCCAGATGTTTAACATCTGCTGCACGAGTCGCCACTCCCAAGCCAACCCTTTCGACCTTGAAATCTTTAGCTATTACTTCATCTGAATTCTTCTCATTCTTAGGAATGGCAATTTCTACAAACTAGTGTCCAGTCTTAGTATCTGTGTCTATCATTGCCTCAGTCTTGGGATTTTTAATCTTTACCTCTTTGCCTAAACATCTGCTCACCATGTCATTATCAGGCAGAGAAATGGGTACAATGCTCCTCTTTTTGCTGATAGAGGATAGGAGCCATGCTGATGTATCTGCTAAATCTTTAGCAGGAGGGGTCTGTAACATAGCCGAATCAACAGATAGAATGTCATTGGTGCCCTATTCTTTGCTCATTTCTCCTACCCTTCAATTTTATCCAAATTCATTACGTCCAAAGTCTGATCCTCCATTGGGGTTTTTTCTTCCTCAACAGAATCCAATTCTACAACTTCGTGGTTGATTGCAACCTTCTTCAGCCTCTTGCTCCTAGAACGTGTAGTCCTTACTGGAGTGGGAGATTTTACTGCTGAGGAAGCCTTCTTTGTTAAGTTGACCTCCAAATCAACTGTACCTGCAATATCAAGTTCAACAGGAAGATTAGGAGAAGAGGTTTCATTTTTGGGAACCGGAGTATCCTGGGTTTGTACATGAGCTACTGGCTCAGACATCTTTAACTTGACCAATCTTTTCTCCCTTAACCATTTATCTGTCCTTCTGATCACATTAAATGTCCTGTGTTGAATATTGTCCTCCTCTTGCCTATTCCAATCTATTTTTGCAAGGGGTTCATTTTGTATTCTGTTGTATTCAGAATCCAACACTTCTTCATCTTCATGCTCTTTAACTCCTTTAATGCTCATAGGAAGTTTCATTCCTACAATTTGCCCCAAAGTGAGGCGGGACCATAATCTCCTGCATACCTCAAATTCATCCTCACAAATCTTCCAAGTAGTCCTCCAATTGAACTATGTGAGTGAAGCCTTCTGTCATGCCCAGGTAAGACCTAGCAAAACCCTTACTCTCAATTTTTGGGCGTGCAATATATGTTTTGAGCTTAAATATTTTAACCTCTGCTGCTAAATTGAGGGCATCTGAGACAGACTTACAACACTAATGTCCTAATTCCATAGGAAAAGTAATTCCTGAAGGTTTCTCTCCTTTCAAGCTTTTATCTATAATGGCCAATTGTCTACAAACCTATGTGAGTACCAAATGATCTAGTGCATATCTGGGCAACCTGAAAGGCTCACCCTTGAAGCCGCCTACCCTGATGTAGGTAAACCTGGGAAATTGAATAAAGAAACTGCCATAGGTTTGAATTAGTTGTATGGCTTCATTAGACAGCCTTTTGTTGAAGCTCCCACGTAATTCAAAAACCAGACGACCCAAAAATACATCATTCACTCTGGGAAAATTCTTTGAACATCTCATTAGCTGCAACAGGGGATAGTAATCATAAATTTTAATTTCTGGCGTCAAGGGTTCATGAGGTAACCTAGGCCATTGTCTGGAACTGGCTAGAATATAAAACAGGAAAGATGACATGTAGAAACCTCTCATACCAACGAAGTTGGCTAACCCTTCATGTAACTTCTCAGCATTGAGTTCACCCCAGTCTAAGAATTTCTCTCCTTTCGTTATCACTTGTATATAAAAGAACATCCAATCTTCCTAGTGAAAAGTATGCTGATTCCCCTTAACCCTGTTTAATAGAATAACCAAATCTTTTATCTCATGGATAAGATGCTCGCGGGTAAGAGGTTTTGGAAGACGGGAGCCACCTCTCTTAGTATCTAGCAACCAGGCCTTTGTAATTACATTTCTGTATTGTTTCTTCTTCTTTGTGAAGAATGAATAAGCCGTACCAATAGTCCATGCTTTATATTCTTCCTTATCTGGAATTCCCATGGCAGACATTACCGTTTCCCTATCAATTCTTACTAAAACTTCACTAGAATTAGTGCGAATGCACTTCTCATTTCCATCATAGTGATTCATACATTCCATAACTCTGTCTGGTTTTATCTGCTATAGAACCTTTCTGGGGATTTCTCAATCTTCCAAGAATTTCCTCAATAGTTACATTCAGAAGGGCTGTGTCTTCTAACTCTGAAAGAGAACTAACTAGACTAGATGAGGACTTCAACTTAGGCAACGACGGCCTGTTATACTACATCTTATTTAACAATTAAAATTCCAGAACAAGAAGACAAGAAATTCGAGAAGAAACTTCAAAACTTGCTATTCTTCAACAAACTGCTTAAGCTAGAAGTTCAGAGTTCGACGACTCACCAGAATTCATGAAAATGTTAGTGCTGCGACCTTGAAATTATCTCCTTCGTCTCTCTGGCTCAGTGACAATGAAAGAAATCAAGACTGAATGAGAAAAAAAAAATATAACCTTCGTTTATAAAGGCAAAAGATCTGCCTCGATTTGCGGCACGCATAAACTTTCATTTCATCCGCGCGAACTAAATGTCGAAGTGACATTATTCTGATATCTCATTAATTAACTCTCATTTCATACCCTTGAGTTTACACAATAATGATTAACTCTCTCGGAAAAAAGGTACGGTTGATTAAAATTTGAAATGCTCTAGCTTATTCTCTATCCATACCATCATTACCTTCATTTATTATGAAATCCGTCGCGGATCTGAAATAAAAATCTTTAGATTTGAAATTTTGAAATGGAACTTTGAAAGTTCAATTGAAAGTTCAAATCGAAAAAGACAGACTTGACCAAAGACGCAATGAATTCTTAAATTGATAACAAAGACTCATCTTTTGCTTGCACTTGTATAATTTGAACTTTTGAACCTGAAATTTTAAAGTTCAAATTAAAGTTCAAATTGAGGAAAACCACCTAAAGGAAAGCTAGCCGGAACAAAACCGCGACAGCTCTAGACGCGAAGCCAAATTTGAACATGGGAAATTGAACTTTTGAAAGTTCAAAATAAAGTTTAAAACAAAGTTCAAAACTGAAACTTCATAATAAAGACGAGAAACAAACAGAAATAACATTGGCAAAAGAAAAATAAAACTAGTGTAACATACTTGTAGACGGTTCATATTCTTTTGGTCAGTATTGTGGTTTTCATGAGCAGATTTTACAGCTCATCTGGATACACGTTATTTTTTATTGTGGATTTCAGAGATTGAAAGAACGCCAGGTTGAAACATGAGATAACATCTATATTTCTTAATTAATTTACTATTCTCTATTAGTATGATTATGTACAATGATAATTATAAAATCTACGGATATATGTTTGTTGTTTCACTGTAACGTGGGATGACATCTTTTTTTCTCATTTCATTTACAATTCCTTATTATTATGACAATGTACAATGGTAATTCAAAAATCTATGGAATGTCTTGGGACCCTATATTTTAGTCTCAAAATTTTTCTTTGAGCTCCATTTTCTTTGCGCATATAGTTCTCACTTATATGGGCCACATTGGTTAGATGGTTTTATGTGTTGTGCTAGTTCTCTCATGCCTGTGTTATTTTCCCAAGGTAAAGAATCCCAAAATTACCCTAGTCTCTATCTTGTGTGTTTTTGTGTTCAAATTTGTTTTGTAGGTTCAAGAACCTCTTGAACCTTTGACCAAGTTCATAATTTGTCCAAAGTTAGATTGAATAGAAAATCTGTCTTGTGTTGGGACTCTTGGAGGTACAAGAACCTCTTGAGCCTTTGACAAGGTTCAAAGGAATGCAAAAGATCTGACATGCAAGTTAAGAAGATAGGGAGAGGCTTCGTGTCAATGATTTCATAGGTTCGAGAATTCGCCGAATCGCCAACCGTGTTCATGCCGACAAAGGAATAAATTGGCTAAGATTTTCGAGAATTTAGACTTGGTCGTCCAAGCATGCCTTTTCCCTGGGTTCTAAGGTTTGAATATCTTTTGTTTCTTTTGGACTTTCAAACTTTCAATTTCCTTCATGCCACACACCTAGAGTATGAACTCTCCTTTATACATATTGGTCCATTGGACTTCCCTGTAATCAGCGATCCAGGACTCGCCCATACATGCCTGGACTTGTAACGCCCCGCTAGGAAACCCAAGAGAGATTAACCTAAAACATGTTACTAAGTTTACAAAATGATTTTTTTTTAAGAGTTTACAATTGATAAAGAATTAACAATGTGGAAGCAATATAACATAAGACATACATACTCATAAATGGAACTCATTTACAGATTACAAATCCCGAGGGTTCCATGAGGTAGAATTATGTAAGTTAACTAATCTACTAAAAACAATTAAACAATATATTATCTTCATATAATGCAAATGAATAACAATAACATCAAATCATAAATGAAACCTAGATACAACTAATATCATAATGAACCAACATCCATTGCACAAGTTGCAGGGTATGTGGTGAAACCAAGTATGGAGTACAATACAATAATCCAAGAATGTCACAACTTATACAATGATACAGAATACAAGATAATAAAGATAAGATAAAGTCTCCAACAATGGAGAACAAGAAGGTACAACAACATCAAGGATCCTCCAAGCATAAAGTCATGAACGTCGGATCTCAATGGTAATAAGAATCACTACCACCCGACCGTGTGGAACCAAAGGTCCACTCCCACCATGCTGAGGAGATAACAACAGACCCCACTCAGATAACAAAACCAAAGAAGGCAGTGGCAACTAAGCAAGGGGATCTTGATAGCTCTCTAACTCAAGGGAAACCGACACATGTAGGAAACTTAGACTGTGTATATGAAGGTGTCATCATATACATCTAACCCTTAAGTCTCATCCTGGTAGTCTCTTTGGACCTCGGAACTTAAGTGACCATATACGGTATCAATGACTCCTCAACTAGACCAAGCCTTTAACTATGCCAGAATCATACCTTGTAGGGCGGCAAGCATCATCTCATCCTCCATCTTAGCCTATACAAGTGCTCAAACATGGGTGAGGTACCATCCCCAATTATGTATTATGTTATCGCTTGATTAAGAAAACTTACAATAAGCGATCCTGGCTGCCACTTGTGGGCCCCGACACTTATTGCAAGACACCCCCTACTACACAGCTAGATAACCTACCCTAATGCTCCAACCAAAAGAACCAAAAGAAAGAAAAAAACCAAAACCATGAGGACTTCTCATAAATCATAAATGAAGATAAATCACCAAGGAAAATGTGCATGCTTGTTCATTTATTTTAGAGAGCCAACTGCGTTTCATTGTGAATGTACCTGTGATCAATTAGTTTGGAATTTATCGTTATTGTCTCATATTGCTATGACAAATGATTGGAAAGATTTGTTCTATTGGTTTAAGGATAAATTTGTCTCGTGTGTGCGTACATCTGGTGCCTTCACGATTTGATAGATTTTGAAAAATCTTGCATCTGGGTAAAGTTTCTTCAAAAGATTGCATCCGCTGAACATGGAATTGTGAATTTATCTGATTCGTGTTTCGTTGGTTTACATCTTTTCATCATTTAATTCGCAAGTGTGATTCAACGATGGTTTATGTCCGTTAGATTTCACTTCTAGCAAATTTTCTTATAATTCTTGTTACTCAGTCTTTTGATATTTTTTGGAAATTGGTTAAGGTAGGAAATCATTGTAAGCTTTTTAAAATCAGATTTGTATTGTTAGGGAATTGCATGCATTGAAAATCGAGAAATTACAAAAAAAAGTGCTAAAGTTTGTTTTGTAGCCTCAGTTTGAATCATACCAGCAAAGGCCTCCTTGTGAACATTCACTTTATCTTCCATTGAGCTTTCCAAGCGGTTGTACCACGACCACAGAAAACCTTGGAAGTAACTTCGTTATTCTTTCAAGAGGGGAATTTAGATCTTGAATTCCTAGCAATTGACTTGTGTAAAAACAATGCTCAACAAGGACATTACAGTGGTATTAGAGCATACTCTTGCCTCCCTGTGCTGATTAGTACATGAAAACATACCGAAGGAAGAGACAGTGGAATAAGAGGAGACTGAGGCCAAGGGAGGCGAACAGAGGAATAAGGGAATAGGTACGCAACATAGGACATGAGGATTAAGTAAGAAATTAATATAGTAAACAATATAGAACTTAAGATCAAGTAATCAATTTAATTGATATAATTTCTCATCAATCCATTATTTGAATAAACTTATAAATTAATACAAATTAGAAATATGAATGATTAATGTTAATAAGGGACTGAGTTTATAAGCATTATCTTAATCACAAAAAAATCATATCTAATAACAAATTCACCTCATCATAGTTGGAGGGAGGGAGAGTAGGTAAGAGGGTATAAGGATGATCTCTAAGTGAAACCAAGAGGGACATTACAGTGTTATCAGAGCATAATCCTGCCATCCTGTGTTGATTAGTACATGAAATCATACCGAAGGAAGAGCCACCGAAATAAGAGGAGACTGTAAAGAGCCTGCCTAGCTCTAACCCTCAATTTGATTGCAAGAAATTCTTGAAGTCTGGAATTTTGATTTCTTTTAATTTTTTCAGCAATACATATATAGTTTCTTGTGTTTTCCAAACAATTGAAATGCATCACAAACAACTTAACTCAAATAGCTATACATATTCCATTCGAAATTTATAATTTACCTTTCCACTCTAATTGAAAAGTCTTTGCAATATGTAACAACATTCATGAAAGAAATCATTAAATTAAAATAAAAACCTTCAAATTCTCTCCACGCTTTCATGCTAACTGGTCGCAGCCCCAACAAGTGAGAGCGGCTGCTAAGTTGATTGGCCATGGCTCAAGAAGAGAGGATGGCTGCCAATAATAACTGTCCACACCCATCAATGAGTTGATATCAAACCCTTACGCAATACAAATTCACTCCTCATTAATCACACTCTCAACCACTGAATGTAGCTGAAGATGATGCACAATTCGCTGGAATATTTCACCAACTCAAGGTGCTAATTACTGTAAAGAATTCACAATTCTTTCAGCATACAATTAATCAAGCCCTTGAACTTCTCCCAAACTCTAACCATATTTTTTCTTGAATGCATGAATAGCATAATGAATAATCCATTCGATTTCTTCTCCATGTCTTTTATAATCTCTCCACAAGAAATCAAACCCTAGCTTCTTAATCACACTTTTCACTTAGATAAAGACTAAGCTTTATGTGCACATTGAAATATAATAAACTATTATATTTCTTTCCACTTTAATGATGAAAAGTGACCCTTTTATTAAAATAACCATATTCTGACACATAAGGTCCCTGTTTTATGAGCTCAAGATTTAAAACTTCTCAACCTGGTTCCAACGAGCTATAACACTAAGATTCCCAAAATACAATCCCAATAAAAATAGCAACCTTAGCCGATTTAATTAAATAATAATCATAATTCACCCGTCTTGCGAAAACAACTGAGAAAGTATCAGAATCAAAATCTGACAGCACAGGAGTGACCCTGATGATGAAATATGATGAATGATCTTGACGGGGTGATTTACTAAAAATAGATGCTACCTCCAAGAATCTTGGAGCCCAAATCGAAAGCTAGAAATAAAATTTGAGAGCATCATATACCTTCTCTAAATCATCTGAGTTCTGTGGAACCAACTGTTGACTTACTATAAATAGTAAGTCCCTCAAAACGGGGCCACAACCCACAACAGGGTCCTCTAATCACCAGTATTAGCCTACAAGGACCCAATGATAGGCTAAATCTACTAACTCCAATGCTCGCTCAAAATGGGGACATTACAGTCCTCCCTTCCTGGAATTGCTTATCCCCAAGCAATCTCAGAAAACAAAACACAAAAAGCCACCCGGATCCCAAGGATAGAATGGTGTAATGTCCTTGTGATCACCTGCAAACTCCTGTGATGAAATCACCATCCACTGAGCTAACGAAAACACATTGTCATCATGCCAACCATAGCTGTCCACACTATCTGCAGTGCCAAACCTCTCACTACCTGGATCCCATTAGAGATGAAACTCATAACCATCCATAACAGGGAAGAATGGATATCCAATACCATCTTAAAGATCAAAACTCCCTGCACACCCTACCAATCTTCTCTGTGTATGAAGCCCATCTGTGCAATAGGGACAAGTACTCCCATAACCTAGATATCCATCCTCTGTAAAACAATCCTGGATGTACTGACCCTGCAAGACACCTCCTGCTAACTTGCAGTTACCAACCCCATCAATTGCAGATGGAACAAACCCATCCCAAAAGAATGGTATAACCCTGGAGCCAACCCACACCGACGTGCAAACAAGTCCTCAACCGGTGGGTCAAAAGAGAAATTATCACTCCTCACTATGTAATCATGGTGAAAAGCTCCAATCCCCGTCAGAGGCTCATCAAAATTGAACCGCAAATCAAGAGATAGCTCCAATCTCCGACTCTGAAAAATTGGTCAGGAAGGATTGTGGATAACTCTGTCAACAAACCCAAGCACAAAATCCTTGTGAGGAAGCATTGTAGTCAAAGTATCTACAATTCTCCCCACTAAAGCCGAATACCGCGAGAACCCTGATTGAGTGTACTCTCAGAAGCTCTGAAAGATCCCTCCTGTAAAACCAGACTCTCAAGCAAGTACTCCATGAACGACTCCCTGTAGTAGAAATCATAAGAAGCAACATCAACCCGCTCCCCTGCAATCCACAAGTGATCTCTTTGAACCTGCAGCCCTACCAACTGCCTATCACTATTAGCTTTATGAAAAGAAGGAATAGATTTGCTTCTGACATAAGGAAACAAATCATCATGAGAACTAGTCTCCAAACCATATTATACCCTTTCCCTATCCTGTGAATCAAATGGAGTGGTGTTAGCAACTGGCGCACAACTCTCAAACAAATCCACACTGGCTACCACAGGACTCCCAAAAACCTGCTTTGTATCATCTGCTATCGTGCTAACAACTAAAGAACCAGATACCACAAAACTTGCTCTATTGTCCTCAACTAATGCACTAACCTCCTCTGCATCTACTGCATCTGTCTCAAGGATGGATGTAACCGTGTCCCCAACACATCCATCACTACCAATTGTGGAAGCTAACTCATCACCAACCACCACTATATGTAATTGCACTGGATCTATGGCTGGCAAAGACTGAATCCGCTCCAACTTTATTGTCAGCTCTCCCAACTGCAACTGCGACTCCTGGAGAGCCAACTGAGTGCCCTCTAAAGCCTCAGAAGTTGTTGTGAGCTCCTGAGTAAGCTCACTCACCTCCTCCTCTCTGTCCATCAGAGCCTCATATGCCGTAATCCCCCACTCAACTAGGTGATCTCGATTGGCTATCCAATTTCATCATAGTCACCATCATCATCTTTGTCAGGGAAAGGTAACCACCACCGTGCTCATCTGCCACAAGAGCACCCCAAGCATAAACAAACAACAGTTGACGAGTGGCATCGAAATGCTTGAGAGTAGAAGTAATGTCTCTCTCAACGACTCTCAACTGGCTAGTCACATGATGACTTTGCACAACAGGTCTCCTATGTACAATCTCAACTGCACTGTCCATACTATGGAAGGAAGCCGTATCCAACAAACTCCCTCAAGATCACCGTATCTCTGTGTACTGTCATCCGAGCACACATCTACAAACTGAGTGCTGACATCAGACTCATCCTCATCTACCCTCGAGGAAGTTGCTGCTGAATCTGACACATCACAATCCTCAGCTATCTTGTCCTCTGTAACCATATGAAAATCCAGATCCTGAGTCCCATCCTCACTAACAACTCAGAGTCCTCCCCCAAGATCTGATAAATCAAGCGTGACTAGATGCAAGTAGAGTCATCCTCATGAGTCACAAGAGAAGTAACCTCCTCTAGAGGAGTGGAAGCCCTGGTTGTAACAAACTCCTGCCACTCATATGCTTCCCCATCCTCATCCGTGAGTCCTTGTAAAAACGGATCTTGGGACCCACCACCACTAGATGACAATGCTGAGTCAACACCCAATGTATGATATAAAAAACCAAACACACTGCAGCCCACATCATCCTCACACCCAACATCAAAGGCATCCACAATGCTAGTATCAACATCGTCTCTGAGACCCCTCTGCTATTTCTGGCTGCATACATAACTCTATGTTATCAAGTAAATCATCTACACTGTGGCATGAACCTATGTCACCTTACTCATCTGTAACACTCCAATCCTGAGTGTCATCACTGGGTAGCTCCATGCTCACATCCTCAATACAGGAAAAAATTGTTGTCTCCTGCACTGACTCCACAATGCGACTGCTGTCATATACATCAGAGCTGTCAGAGGTCAAATGCGCCTCGCAGTCCTCAAAAATAACACCATCAGCCAAGGTGTCAGAATCCATAGTGATATCTACAACATCCTCTACTGTCAGACTATCCACGACATCAACGACAGGCTCCCATAAAGAACTGTTGTCCGTAAAAATAGATCCTATATCGTTGGTACTACTACCAACAGATGTAAAACTTCCATTAATGGCAGTGGACATGTCCCCAGCTTGATTCGTGTCACTAACTCTGGTAGGCTCAGGATGCTGAAACTCAGTACCACTAT
Source organism: Thuja plicata (assembly GCA_018584345.1). Taxonomy (NCBI): domain Eukaryota; kingdom Viridiplantae; phylum Streptophyta; class Pinopsida; order Cupressales; family Cupressaceae; genus Thuja; species Thuja plicata. The sequence continues at coordinate 634,141 of MU225970.1, read as the reverse complement.
CTGCCATACAACAGGCACATCCACATGTCCCTGCAAAGAACCTCCACTCTCAGGTGGACAAATAGGACTAGTGGCTGACCCACTAAGTACACGAATATCTCCACCAAAATCAGCAGCTGCTGAAAACTCATCATGGAGATCTTTGGATGTCTCACATGTAAACAACTCACGTCTCTCCTCATATCTTCCCTGTGAAAAGGATCTATTGAACAAAGAAACCAAGTAGTTTGTTGCTTTATCGACAATTGCAGGATCTAAAAGCGGCGCATTTAATCTTTGCAATGTTTGCCTTCGTTTCTCCATATCTTTAACTAATGCATTTGTTTGCTTTCTTAACTCAGATAAACTGTTTAACTGGTTTCCATGTTTTCCAGATTTTCTGTATCTGTCTATGACAGCAATTAAAGCAAGAGTGTTGATCACTCAAGTCAAACAAGTAAGCCCAATAAATTCCACTCCACGGGATGGCAGGAAACCGCTCTGATACCATTGTAAAGAGCCTGCCTTACTCTAACCCTCAATTTGACTGCAAGAAATTCTTAAAGTCTGGAATTCTGATTTCTTTTAATTTTTTCAGCAATACATATATAGTTTCTTGTGTTTTCCAAACAATTGAAATGCTTCACAAACAACTTAACTCAAATAGCTATACATATTCCATTCGAAGTCTATAATTCACCTTTCCACTCTAATTGAAAAGTCTTTGCAATACGTAACAATTACATTCATGAAAGAAATCATTAAATTAAAATAAAAACCTTCAAATGCTCTCCATGCTTTCATACGAACTGGCCGCAGCCCCAACAAGTGATAGCAGCTGCTAAGTTGACTGGCTGTGGCTGAAGAAGAGAGGATGGCTGCCAATAATAACTGTCCACACCCAACAATGAGCTGATATCAAACCCTTAGGCAATACAAATCCACTCCTCATTAATCACACTCTCAACCATTGAATGTAGCTGAAGATGATGCACAATTCGCTGGAATGTTTCACCAACTCAAGGTGTTGATTCATGTAAAGAATTCACAATTCTTTCAGCATACAAATACTCAAACCCTTGAACTTCTCCCAAACTCGAACCATATTTTTTCATGAATGAATGAATAGCATAATGAATAATCCATTTGATTTCTTCTCCATGTCTTTTATAATCTCTCCTCAAGAAATTGAACCCTAGCTTCTTAATCACACATTTCACTTACATAAAGACTAAGCTTTATATGCACATTTGAAATATAATAAACTATTATATTTCTTTCCACTTTAATGATGAAAATAGATCCTTTTATTAAAATAACCATATTCTGACACATAAGGTCCCTGTTTTATGAGCTCAGGATTTAAAACTTCTCAACCCAGTTCCAACGAGCTATAACACTAAGATGCCTAAAATACAATCCCAATAAAAATAGCAACCTTAGCCGATTTAGTTAAATAATAATCATAATTCACCCGTCTTGTGAAAACAACTGAGAAAGCATCAGAATCAAAATCTGACAGCATAGGAGTGATCCTAATGATGAATGATTTTGACGGGCTGACTTAGTAAAAATAGACGCTACCTCCAAGAATCTTGGAGCCCAAACCGGAAGCCAGAAATAAAATTTGAGAGCATCATATAACTAATCTAAATCATCTGCTCCGTGGAACCGACTGTTGAGTTACTATAAATAGTAAGTCCCTCAAAACGGGGCCACAACCTACAACAGGGTCCTCTCACTAGTATCAGCCTACAAGGACCCAATGATAGGCTAAATCTACTAACTCTAATGCTCGCTCAAAATGGGGACACTACAGAGACTGAGGCCAAGGGAGGTGATCAGAGGAATAAGGGAATAAGTGCGCAACATAGGATGTGAGGATTAAGTAAGAAATTAATATAGTAATCATTATTGAATATAAGATCAATTAATCAATTTAATCGATATAATTTCTCATCAATCCATTATTTGAATACACTTATAAATTAATACCAAATTAATCACAAAAAAATCATATCTAATACCAAATTCACCTCGTCATAGTTGGAGGGAGGGAGAGTAGGTAAGAGGGTATAAAGCTGATCTCTAAGTGAAGCTAGGAGGGACAAGTTTCCCTTTGGACTTAGACTTTTCGAGATGAGGACCCCACTACGAGGTCCCTGACATTCATTTGTGATGGGCAAAATACTGAAGAGGGAGGCATGGTTAGGTAAGGCAAGCACCCATTAAGAAAGACACCTCAGGGGAAACTTTTGGACAAGAGGGCCAATGTTCTGCCCTTGGGTTGAGTGAGGACTTGTTGGTAAACCCTAAGATGGCCTAACGTATATAAATAATGTCTCTATTACCATAAGCTGTGAATATATATATATATATATATATATATATATATATATATATATTACCATTTGTTATATATATTCAGGCCAGGGAATTTATTAATCCTTGCGACCAATAACACCACACATAAAGTCATAAAGAGCTTCTTAGCTTCTTGCACTTTGTATAGATGCTCATGGATATAGTCTAATACTAACTAGGTCCAATTAAAATGACCTTTTCCCTCGCATATGGTGCAGATGTGGTAGTACATCTAGGGGCAGTAAGTCCTGGATTCCTCTTTACCAAAGTCCTTGCTAAGCCTGAGTCGTATGATCATTTAGAATACATATAATACTTTGATATTGATTAATAATCATATATATATATATATATATTATGCAAACTTATATTATTCTAATATATGATTGATTAATGAAACATTAAAAATTATGATGAATAGACATGTCCCATGAAGGGACATGTCTCTTATAGCCTCTTTCACAATATAAATGAAAGAGAGATTGTTTCATTTGAAAAACACATACAATATATAACATAGAGTGCTATTATATTTGCAGCGATCTAAGAAAACTTAACATGGTATCAGAGCGAGGTTGCAAATGTAAGAAAGGTAAAAGAATCGATCAAATACCATTCATTGGATAAGATAAAGGGAGGAAGTTAAACAGTAATTCCAAACCTTAACATAAATATAATGAAGATGATCGATATGATGAAGACCATATAAACAGTGAGTACATAAATGGTTTAAGCAAGGAAATCGACATGATTGGAGACATATGCGATACGTATGTCTTACAATACATATGTATGAAATATATTTACAGTGTGAGATACGACTATACCGTGGAGATGTGATAGCAACCAGACAATTCCATTTAAGTAGTGATGTTGAAATGCACAGTGGTATAATAAAAATCCATTAAAGAGCGACCATGAAAGTTAGGCGTGGCTACTTTTGGAATTGTAAAATGTGGTTAATGACGTTACTAAAAATTGCAGGAATGATAATATGTTGGCAGCGACTATGTATCATTGACTGCGCTATGAATGAATAAATAAAACAACAGTGAGCCACACCACGCGCCATGCCAGGAGCGTAACCGTTGAAATCAATGTAAAGCAAATGGGTTTTTGATGTGCAGGGCCATGGTGTGGAGGTGCTCCCTAATGTGACCATTTGCGTTGAGGACGGGATTTGTGAGTGTTCTTCCATTCAAAGTGCGGTTGATGGTGCCCCAGATTTCTCTGCGAGGGAACTTTTGTGTGGTGAACAAGCTCTCATCATTTCCTCAACAATGGCGGCCATCATGATAGAAACCATGACTCCTTTGGCCCTACTCGCTATGTTTTTTTGCTGCAGTCGGCTCTGAAAGCGCTGGTTTATCTGATATAACTACTGCCATTTTAACTTATATTGATTGTGAATGCCTAACAAAACTGGGTCACAATTTCCGCAGATCAGCTTCAGTATCAGATATCACAAAGCAAACCTCCACAATTATGCGGTGACCGCAGTTGATTAATGTGGTTGAAAATTGCATGAGAGTCTCCGACAGAAGAGTTTTTGATGGGTCACTATCAGAAAACCTCATACGGGCCATAGTGGAATTTGAAGATTACAGTCCCTTCAATCATTTCATGGAAAATTTTGATTGCAAATGGTATCCTTTTTGGATCGCAGCAGCATCTTCTGCTTTGATACTAGGAATATCTCGGGCATCTTTGTAGTGGAGTCTGCACTGGCCCCATAGTCCATGCTAGAGGACGAAATGAATCCATCACTCCCAATAATTTATTTATACTTGAAACTCAACAGTTACTGGTAGAATTGGGGAAATGGAG
>MU225970.1:581700-597063 GCA_018584345.1 Thuja plicata | reverse complement strand
CAATAACTTGATCTTCTATCATGATAGACATCTTATGATGGCTGAAACAGATCATGATAGATGATATCTTGCATGGTGGATTAAGTTCCTTAAACAGGCCATGATCTTCTATTGTGATAGACATCTTGTGATGGCTGAAACAGACCATGATAGATGGCATCTTCTATTGTGATAGACATCTTGTGATGGTTGAAATAGATCATAATAGATAATGTGAGTGTTCTTATGGTAAGTGCACATTACCTATGAACATTTGTTGAGCACTTGGTGGATATCATGAGACTTGATATTCTGCAGGCCATTACTCTGAGCACTTGGTGAATATCATGAGACTTGATATTCTGCAGGCCAATGCTCTTGATATCATGAGATGATATCTTTATGAACTCTTGAGTATTTGGTGGACATCATGAGATTTCATGTTGGTAGGCCATAACTCTGAGCACTTGGTGAATATCTTGAGAGTTGATATTCTGCAGGCCAATGCTCTCGATATCATGAGATGATATCTTTATGAACTCTTGAGTACTTGGTGGACATCATGAGATTTGATGTTGGTAGGCCATTACTCTGAGCACTTGGTGAATATATTGAGAGTTGATATTCTACAGGCCAATGCTCTCAATATCATGAAAGGATATTTTTATGAATCTATGAGTTATGGTGAATATCATGAGACTTGATATTCCTAGTCAGACCATATCTCTGATATCACAATAATGTGATATCAAAATAAAAATTTTACAATTAACTTTCTGTTGCTCCCTTGAATGGATTTTATCCTCCCTAACTAAGAGGGAGTGTTGATGTTTTGTAGCTTCTGTCGGATAAATCCTATGAGACTATTGAAATATATATATATATTATGTGAGATATAATATATAGATATATATCTAAAATAGTATTAGGAGAAATTAATATAATAATGATTCAGAGATATTACATGTGTATATATATATATATATATATATATATATTTATTTATGTAGTTACATAATCAGTTGTCATTATATTAATCTCATAATAATGAATAGATATGTCCCATGAAGAGACATGTCTCTCCTATCCTCATTCTCAATATAAATGAAAGAGAGATTGCTGCATTTGGAAAACACATACAACATAGAGTGCTATTACATTTGCAGCTATCCTAAAACTTAACAACAAGGATAACTTAATTTAATTAATTTAATTAAAGTGACTATGTGGAAAATAAATTTAAGTCACTTTATTTAATATTGTAAAGTCACTTTATTTAATATTATAAAATCACTTTGTTAAGTAAAGCGTTCCTTGTAGAAGCTTTTGAGGAGGTTAATTTTGGAATCTTCTAGAAGACTAAAATGAACCTTTAAGAAGGGAAGAGCTCCAGCATTTTGTTTGATACATATAAATAGAGGTGCTAACTGTGAGTTCACATAGACAAGATGCCATATAAATAAAGGTGCGATTCATATTTGAAATGGTGTGAATTTGTGTTAAGGGAGCGATTAAAGAATGAGACCAATTTATGTTAAAAAGTAAAATCAAAATTGTTGTTAGGAGCGATTCCTAATGGAATAGTTCAAATAAAAATAGTGATGTTTATAAGTGGCAGTTTGTTTAAGAGTTTAGTTTATGTTTAAACACTAAGAGGTATGATCCACTTTAATAGGTGACTTCTCATGTGAAGGGAGGAAACTCTTGAGGAGAAATGGTAAAGATATATGTGTGGAGAGAAAATCAATTGAAAAGTGTGTGCAGTGTAAGAAATATTTATTATATGTACACCAAGCTAGAAAATTATTGCGGATTTGGAAGACAGAACATAAGAAAAGATTATAACGGACTTGGCGAGAGAAAGGTTGGTCTTGTTTTTTATATTGATAAGAAGCCGAAAGAAGGGCGCTAAGTCTGTATAATAGTACTACAACACGAGGGCATATAGTCACAAGACTCACAACATACTAACAACATATAAACACTATTGTAGGGCTGTCAAGACATCAACAACACAATAGAAGAGGTGTTGGTTGTTACATCAACATGTCAAGGCCACAAGGGGCACTCTATCAGTAGATTTTCCCGCCTTTTAAACAAGAACAAGGGGGACGACCCTTACATAAATATGACATGAGGGCTGTGGAGAGATCAACGACGCAATACAAAAGGTTCTAGTTGTTACAAGTCAAGGCCACTAATGACACACTCCAGAAATTAACCACCTTCTTTAAAGGGCCTCTTACAACACATTGGCCAAAGGCCATTAACATCAGACAACCAACCCACAAACAAGTGGGGTAAAACAACTAAGGGATTTTGAAAGGCTCCCCAAGCCTTCACAGTGGGTACCCAAATGGTATCAGAAATCACCCTGTAGTAGAGAACACTTCTCCAATTAGAGCACCACCCCCCATCTGCAAAACTCCCATCCCTAGCAATAGATACAGAGCCCACCTCAATAGGAGTAGAAAAGGAGGAGATAACCATGCTGGAGAGCCAACCAGAAATCCATCCCATGTCCAAGCAGCCATAGAAAGGAGAAGACCTCCCAAAGTAACAAACCTCCTTCATGAAGCAACTCCCCAACTCTATAGGAAACTCATCCACCTCTATAGGAATTGTGAAAGAAGGAATGCATCAACTGCACCAATTCCTTACCATGGCCTAAAGAAAACACCCCACCACAATAGTGTCCAACATAACCCCAAAGTCAGCTACAAACTTCAACCAAAAACAACAGAAGACCCGAATGAGCCCTTGAAAACTATTCACAACCGTCGGGTCACCAAAAGAAACAAGACCAATGTCCATACCAGCTAGGATGGACAGTTAAAACAAAAGAATGAGAAAAGAAAAGAAAAGGAAACCTGGTATTAATAGAAATGTCCATCACACCCCATCTACAAAGGGCTAAGAAATACAACCCTGGAAACCAAGGTAGGCACCATCTTTAGGCTCACAGTAGGGAGAAACAAAGAAGACCCATGAACATCCCCAAGCCCCTCCATAAGCTAGAGCATCACCTTACCATCGATTTGGGCACATCTCACTGCACCTCCAGTCACCACAAGAGCATCCTTACCATCAACATAAGAGGCCAACAAACCTTGACAGAAGCCAAGGTAAATCCACAAAGAAATGTAGGGAACTCCAAACCACACTGACAACACATCAACATCTCCAAGCTCACAAGGAACACCAAATCCTACTAGAAGCACATCAACACCTCCAAGTACACAAGAGACAACAACCCCACAGTCCCAAAGAAAACACAGGAGCCCCAAGAAAAGCAGAATATGGGACACAACAATGGCCCCCCATAGAGATAGAATAGGGTAAACCAAAACCCTATAGCACAACAAAAGAAAACCCACCTCCATCAAAGTCCCAAGGGCCTATCACTTCTCCACTTTCGGAGATCGAACCATATCTGACCACAGAAGGCACTGAATAGCCCTCATTAAGAGCACTAGGGACATAGTCCCAAAGAGGATGGGGAAGACCCATGCATCGACCAAGGAAGATAAAACCTGTAGATCATGTCCAAAAGCCACCAAAGGAGGGTCGGAACAACAACCCATTCAACACTCACCAGTCCCCTCTAGCAAGGATCCAACGACTCTTCAGTTGCACCACCATAAAAAAGCTTTCACATTTTCCAGAACAAACTCCACAATTGCCATCATGACAATAATCACCAATATAAAGCGGGAAGACCGTTGCAGCTTCCTACAACCAAAATGGAACCAAGGCCTGGTAGAACCCATCATTCCACATTCACACAACCAACATGTAGACCTCAGTGACCTCCATAGCCAAATTAAATCTGCACCCAAGCCACAAAAAAACCCTCTAGAAGCCCATCACAATTATCCACAGAGGCACACGAGGTACCAACCGTCCACCTTCTAGGCCACAAATGAACAAAGAGTAGCAAAAAATTGGCTATGGAATGCCTCCATAGAAAAGGAGCATCACACCACAAGACCCAAGAGAGTCTGGAACAGAAAGGAACCATTACGTACAAAAGAAAACACGAGTCTCGCCTAAGGAAGGAAGCTCCAATCAACCCATAGAGTGGAAACCACACTCCATTTATCACCGCAGACACAAGGCCATGAGGAGAAGGCTAGCAACCGTACCCTTCCACACAATTGGATCACCATCGAGCACAGGACAACCTAGGCAAAGCACCCAAAAAAGAATTGTTGGATTGTCATCCCAAGTCAACTCAGGAGCATTCTCCACATCAAACAAGAGACCATCAACCACGTAGCAGGAAGCAACCAACCATAGATTCCACTTGTAGAGCACTTGAAAAAGTCTCAACTACAACCAACACAAATAGGCCACGAGAAGCGTATACCTCAACCAACTTGCAGAGACACACACACCTTGGCAAGGAAAAGCATACTCTGTCCGCACAAGAGCCACACCATGACCTCGTCCTTAGAAGGAACCATTAAGGGGATGGCTCGCAACCATTAAACCTTGTCACAAACCAAACACGAACAAAACCGAGAGACCCATTACGTGGAAAGAGAGAAACCCCCACACTAGCCACCATGTCGTTGACATGAGCAAAGGAAGGAGCCACCCGTAGCATAAAACCCTCTGAATCCACAAAGAACATGAATAGGGCAAGCCTCATGCTTTGGACACTGTAAACCCATTGCAAGACTATGACAATTCCATCCATAGGCAAGGGGCCAAAAACGACTGAACCCCACGGAGTAGGAGACCAAATCCATCTAAATTGGGCATATATCTGGAGAAACTCATAAGAGGCCAGAGGAAAGCCCAGAGCTTGGCTGAGCACAGTTAGATCCCTGCAAATGAAGCTGCCGTCATAGACCGAACAAGCAAGGCAGAGGCCCTTGAGCCAAACAACAGCAAGGACGACATGAGACACCACAAGCTTGCTGAAATGAGCCAAGCCCTCAAAAAGAGGTACACCAAAGGCGACTTGCACTGTCGACTCATGGAAGATTTTCTTAGATCGGCCAGCATCGTCATCTTCATCCCCATCCTCCCCGTCTACAACACCAAGATTTGAAAAACCCCCACCACTTCTATTCCCGCTCATTGATTATTGGTATTGACCCTTGGGTGAAAGTTATGTTTTTGATATGTTAGGATACTAGCAAGAAGTTTAAAAAAAATCCTCATGAATGGTCGAAAGGTTGGTCTTGTTATGGTATAATTGAGATCAGACTCGTAGTTTACTCAAGGGTTCTATCGTGGCAAATTGGTGGCCAGATTAATAGTAGATCTATGTTTGAATGAGGGGCTAGTTCCTCTACAAGTTGTAAAAATATTATGTATATAAAGCAATTTTGTTTAGAATATCAATCTATTTACATACATATTGTGCACTTGTGTTATTGAAATTCAAGCTATTAATTAAATTTGAATTTTAGAAAGAATCAATTATACTGATTCACCCCCCCTCTCAATATAATAGTGGGCCCAACAGTTAGGTGATAACCTTGAACGCTAAGGCAAGAGATTTCAATATGGGTGGCGCAACTGGCGAACAAGACGAGACTGATTTTTGTCTTATTTGACAACTCTTGAATCTAAAATCGAGTCTCTGTGAAATTTTGAAGGGGGGCCAACAAAGTTACCATAGCCTATATTTTCTTGTGGTGGCATGAGTTATTTTTTATTTTCTTTCAAGGTGGCATGTATTATGCGTTGAAAGATATCTGAATTTGGCGCTTATCATAAGAAATGAAATAATCGAATCCTTGAAATGTATAATATTTCTTCAGGCGCAGTGACAGTTTTTTTTTTGAATAAGACAAAATAGGTTTGGCATTTTGTGCCACCTCAGGTTTTAGTGCCAAATAAGATCAAGTGTCAGTGATTAAAGTTAAGGAATCCATTTTAGTCTGTATTAAGTACAAGCCATGGAATTTAGTTGGGCGCACACCACATGAAAATTAAATCTGGGAAATGAAACAAAATAGCAAATAAGACAATCGCATCTCTTTGTGAAAACATGGGAAATTAAATGATGTTGCTTTGACGCTACAGGACGAAAATCATAAGAGACAAATAAGTTCTAATGAAAAGGTATTTCATAAAGGACAAGTTGTAAAAGAAGAAAAATACAGAAAAAAAGGAAAGGAAAGGTCCTTTTATAGTCCACGATACCAACCATGTGTTTTTGGATCTACACATGGTGACAACAATATGGGACTACCTCGTACTCCTTGCGGGAGGCACCTAACTATGCTACAAACGAGGCTACATACCCCACCCCCTTGTGGGACTTGAACTTGTGACCTCTCTTTCAAGAGCACAAGTTCTCCACCACTAGGAGACAAAGTTTCCTTCGAGCCATGATCAGATGTTTAGACAGAAATTGAAAAAAATATGCTTATTCAGTACTTAAGGCAAACAAAAAATTCGTGGGTATCAGGGGGAGCTGCTCTCTGTACGCAATGCCATTATTTTCTAAACTTGAAACTTGAAACTCATCCCAAAATACACATGGATATCTGTGATTACTGATTCAGAGTGGGAATAACTAAGAACTCATGAAGTTCATCTTATTTGCAGCAGCATTCAACAGAGGTCTGAGATAATTACTTCCCTCACACCCAACATGCAATAGAAGTAATATAAGTTGATGCAGAAAAAAATCTCAGATTTAGTTGGAAATGCATATTGGTTTCTAAATATAATGTCTGCTGGTGGTGCAAGAGCACCTTAGGTTCAAGTTGGATGTAGTTGTCAGTTTTTTTTGGGACTTGAACTTGTGACCTCTCTTTCAAGAGCACAAGTTCTCCACCACTAGGAGACAAAGTTTCCTTCGAGCCATGAGCAGATGTTTAGATAGCAATTGAAAAAAAATATGCTTATTCAGTACTTAAGGCAAACAAAATAATTCATGGGTATCAGGGGGAGCTGCTCTCTGTACGTGATGCCATTATTTTCTATTGTTGAAACTTGAAACTCATCCCAAAATATGCATGGATATCTGTGATTACTAATTCAGGGTGGGAATAACTAACAACTCATGAAGTTGATCTTATTTGCAGCAGCATTCAACAGAGGTCTGAGATAATTCCTTCCCTCACACCCAGCATACAATAGAAGTATCATAAGTTGTTGCAGAAAAAATCTCAGATTTAGTTGGAAATGCATATTGGTTTCTAAAATATAATGTATGCTGGTGGTGCAAGAGCACTTCAGATTCAAGTTGGATATAGTTGTGATTTTTTGGTTTTATTGTAATGGTTTTATGTAATAAGATAATTAAAGACCATTTGAGATCATTTTGATCCATTTTGAAATGTTTTCATGATAAGTTGTTACAACTTACAAGATGTAAAATTTTGCAAAAGTTGTCATGTAAAAATTGCCAATGTTGTCAAAATGTTATCAAAACTTGTAAATGTTGTCATTAGTGTTAACAAAGGAGTTACTAGTTAGTTGGGAAGTTGGAATTGGTTGTAATATGATAAATATGTAATACCAACTCGAATTTGGGGGTTGGAGAGGGTTGGAGATTGTTGGAGATTGTGAAGAAGAAGAAACCCTTGTTTTTAATGCACTTTTCTGAATTTTTCTCATGTTCCAGAATGTTCTCTTAGTTTGTATGGATTATATCTTTCATATAATGATCTGAAACGGGTTGGAGAATTTCGTTATGGGAATCTACTTTCATTTGCAATTGGTCTCATCACGTTTATTGAGATTAGTAAAAGTTATGGCATTTTTGGTATATAGGCTGCCTTGAATGACTGATTTTTCTTGTAACAGTCCAAAAGAAAGACATGGTACGGATTGGTACGGTACAATAATGGTCTGAAAACAATGGGAAAAGATGGACAAATGAGTCTAGTTTCATTTACTTTTTTTTATCCAAATTCATTAAGTTTTGAATGAGTTATGACATTTTCGGTGAGAGCAGGTTTGTGGTAAAACTAGGGTTTCTAGCAAGTATTAAGAAAACTATATCTTTGTATTGCGCCATCTAGAAAGGCTCAAACTTGGTTAGAGTTTTCTTTACATTGCTGCACAAGGTTTCTACAAAGGAATTTGCATTATTCGATCATTTGGGAAAGATATGGAGGTTTTTGTGTCTTTTCATAGTAAATAATAAATATTGTCATAGCCCTTGGTGAAATGAGGGTAACCGGACATAATAACCCAGCCAAATAACCCTGGACACAATAACCCCGCCATAATAACCCAAGGACACAATAACCCAAGGTCACAATAACCCATGGACATGATAACCCGGCCAAAATAACCCTGGACAGAATAACCTAGCCACAATAACTCGGAGGGCTTGACAAAATAATGCATTGTTGAGTTGTTTGATGTGATCATTTGTATGCCATCAATATTCATTGCGAGGCCATGATTAGGCCAATATTGTATGTTCTATGTGAAATTTGAATAACAAATGTCAATAGGCCAAAGAAGTAATGTATCTAAGTGGTGTAAAAATGGAATGCACCTTGAATGTATTATGTGGAACTTGTATGTTTGATTGATGTTAGTCCTTTCTCTGCATCAGCTGGACATATAATTTTCTTTAAGTACACAGTTAAAACTCAGACTGCTGTAACTATTTAGAGGACAGAAAACTTATACTACTCTCTATGATTTGTTGTTGGTAATTTTAATTGAGGGAAAGGCTTTCTTACTTCTGTCCATGTGTGCTATTTTTCTTCATGCTTTTCTGTATGTGCCTATGCAAAAGAAATCTACAATTGAAACTGTTAAACAAATATCCATCCCATGGTAGACAATCTGAATTCTATATGCTTGGAATACAAACACATGGAGGTGCAATTGCATGGTGACTAGTTGGGAGAAAGGCAACTGAGAGGGCAGTTTTGAGGTAGGAATCAATGGAAGTAAAATATGTTTGAAAACCAACTCAACATGTTTGTCATCTTGAAACTCAACATGTTAACCAGCAACTGGTGAACTGTTTGATATTACTCCTATTCTCTGAAACTGACTAATGCAGTGCAAAAAAAAAATAGTACCAACTGGAGCAGGACCTTACAATAATACACATTTTTAAGTAGTGATGGAGTCAAATTGTACACTATACTTTATTCATTTTATTTTTTGGTTATTGTAGTTTAACTACCTAACTCCTCTCAATTACTAATATTAAACATGCTCTAGTCTTGAATACTTGCCTTCAAAGTGACCTTTCAATTGTAAACAGTAACACTATATTTATATGGCTCCTAACTTTATTGAACGCTACCATTCTAATAGATTATATTATGCTTGTATTAGTTTTATGTTTTTAACTTTTATGGATCATGAGGAGATTTTTACAAATATATTGCATGCTCTAAATTGGGAAGTATATTTGAATATTTGAATCAAACGCTCTTATAATTTTATACTGTATTTTTTTTTTTTATGGGTAATGGGCCGAAGCCGAGATTTAATTATATTATTATTTGTTAAGATTAAGTAGATTCGAACCCAAGACCTCTCAGATTAGAGACTCACAACTTTACCGTTGTGCTGTAGGCTGTTGTCTATAATTTTATACTGTATTAACTTCAGAGTAGTTTGTAGAATATACACAGCCTTTTATTCAGCCAAAATAGTTATTTTCCATTTAAGTAGACATAGAATTAACCATAGTAGCAAAATTCTGAAATCTTTTTATACTGTATTAACTTCAGAGTAGTTTGTAGAATATACGCAGCCTTCTATTCAGCCGAAATAGTTATTTTCCATTTAAGTAGACACAGAATTAACCATAGTAGCAAAATTCTGAAAAAGAATGTCAGTTATTGTGAGCAACCTCAGATTGGTGGTGATATGATCTGATTCTAATCACTTATTTTTTGCATATTTGGTCATGATTCTAAGGCATTCAAAAATCATGGTTTTATAAAAAATTGCTATTTAATCTCCATTATATTAGGAAAATTGCCATTTAGTCCTCATTTTGCATGAAATTAAAAAAGTTTATTTTTAAAACTTACATGAGTTTTTCAGCATAGTTTAATTTCCTGATATTTTCTTTATTAAATCCCTATTAATTGAAAAGATTTTTAACTTTTGATTTTCTAATTCAATCCCAAGAAAGATTTTCGGCAATATGGAAATAACTTTAAGAATAGTCTTGGTTTGACTCATTGCTTCTTCAATGGTGTTTCTCGTTGTTTGTGGCACTAGTTTTACAACATACATGATACACATTATGCTTTTGATTATATTTGTGTTTATTTTTAGCTCCACAGGTTTTGATATGAATTAATTTGCATTGTACAGATATGACACCAAAGGATACCTCAAATGAACTTTATGATACAAAAGAAGATGTCTTGTTGTTTGCACATATACTTTTTGAGGTGAGGAATATATGTTAATGCATAGAAAAATAAATTATTTTTTACTAGGACATGTTATTTTGTTGATTTATATATATAAATAGTATGTTACTTAAACAAACATATCATGTGTTGTGTAAGAGCCCTGCTGGCTCTAACTCCAAACACCCTGGTGACTGATAAATTTCTTTGGGTAGTTGCAATGATAAATCTTTTTGTTGTGTTTTCTGAATATTTGCTTTTTATGCTTTTGACAATAATAAAAATAAATGAACTAAAATCTGAATACCAAAGCAAACATAAACTGAGATTTCCTTAGTCCTTTCGAAGCAATTTACAATGAAAGTTATTCTCAAATATCAACACTAAGAACTATTTAACAAAAGATAGGAAAACCTGGAAATTTCAATGCAGCAGTTTAAATACACCAGCAACCATCAATATATCTCCACACAATGCAAGAGCAACCTCTGGCGTCCAAACTGAATGCAATGGGGTGCCCAAATGCTGATCGAAACCCCCTGAAAACCAAACACATCCTTCCAAGAGCTCATGTGGGAGCCAAAATAACATATGGCTGGCTGAGTATGGGTGCGGCTGTGACAATTGATGCACAATTTTGCAATTATGAACCACATTCACCAAGCTGGCACTAATTATTATAACCTACTGCTATTATTCTAAAAACCTGAACAATCTTTCACCAAATTTAATGATTTAAAGCTCAATAATGGCTCTAGGATGAATTGCACAATATCATTGTGTCTTTCACCAATTCAAAGTGGTAAAGCCAGAAGAATTCACAATTCTCCAAGCCAATGTTGAAACCCTTCGATATTCTCCAGAGACTTCACAAAGACATGCAGTTTCATCAATTCACCATAGACAAAGTCAAATTCATCCAAGCATAAGAGGTTCGATTCTTCTATTGGCCTTTTATATAGTTACCCATGAAGTTCGAACCTTGTGAAACTTCACTCTCAAGCTACATTAAAATACTTATAATAAATGCTTTTGTTGTAAGTTGAACATATGGAATTAAATTAATTATTCTTCATATGCACTTTATAATTTGACTTTATAATCATTAAATGTCCCTTTTATAATAAAGTCATTAAGTGCTCACTTTATAATTTGACTTACGATATAAAATCCCCTTTAATTATAAAGTCACACGAAGTCAATATAATATTCCCTTAAAATAATTAATTATTATTAAAGTAACACTTTATGTAATGTCCCCATTTTTAGCAGGTCATTGAATTGATGGTGCTAGGTCATTATTGCGATCCTCGTGGTCTGGCAAAGTGTTTAGAGGGTCATTGGTGTGAACTTACTATTTATAGTAAGTCAATGGTTCCGATGAGCTTAGATGAGTTAGAGGAGTTGAATGATGCTCTTGGTTTTCATTTCTAGCTTCCGGTTTGGGCTCCAAGAATCTTGGAGAGAGCGTCTATTTTTAGTGAGTCACCCTGTCAAGTTCATTCATCATCTTTCATCATCAGGATCACCCCTGTGCAAACAGATTTCGATTCAGATGCTTCTTCAGTTGTTTTCGCAAGACAGGTGGTTTATTATTATTATTTAATTAAATTTGCTAAGGTTGCCATTTTTGTTGGTATTATATGCTGGATACCTTAGTGTTATAGTTCGTTGGAACCAGGATGAAAAGTTTTAAATCTTGGGCACAAGAATAGGGACCTTGCGTGTCATAATTTCATTATATTGGTGAAAAGGTCATTTTTGGAGCCAAATGAGTTAATAAATTATATTATTCAATATGTGCCTAAGTATAAAAAGTGTTTTAAGTGAAAAGTGTGTGAGAGAAGACACATTTTAATTATAAAAGCAATGCTTTGTGAAAGGCAAATCATCTATTGAATATTTTATAATTTTTCTTCTTGAGCCTTGGGCTAGGGTTTCTGAGTTCTTCACTACTGCAATTGTGCTGAGGTAAACAATTGTAAGATCTCTCTACTGTATTTCTGTGGCTAAGGAGAGAATTGGATTTATTCTGGAGATTATTATCTGAGGAAGATTCCTGATAATTAATTGGCATACAGAGAGTGCAATTAATTCTGAAATTGGTTTTCACATTGAACTGGGGCCTGCATTAAGAGGTCAATCAGATTGGAGCTTGTTGGAGATTGAACTAGAGATTTATTGTTTGATTTATGGACTGAGATCTTACTGTATTGGAGCTGAATATTTTTTGGCACTTGTGGAGTTTGGTCTGTTGCAGACGTTTCAAGGGTTTGGAGGTTATATGTGGGCTGAGAATGAATCATTCTCAGAATTTGTATGCACTTTGAATCAACGTTCCATGTTGGTGAATTGTGCTTGTATGGTTCAGCGTTAGGAAGTGGAAGTATTTTGTTTGGCTTTGACTGGTTTACAGTTCCTTCCCCAGTGTGAGTTTTCTTTGGTTGTTGGTGCTGGTTTGTGGAGTGGTAATTTACTAGCATCCACGTAGAGAGATAATATGGTGGCGTTTTGAAATCTGCTTGCAGCCGCTTGGTTATAAGGTTGGACTTTATTTATATCATTGCCGTGATGTATATGTTTGATAAATGTCGTATTTAGTTTGACAAATCCATAGGCTGGAGTTAATGCTATTTCTTTTTCCTATGAAATTGTATTGGTTGTTATTCATATTGAAACATTGGATTAGATTCATCTTGGATGGTTGTTTTCATACTTATTTGGGAATTACAAAAATGAATTATATAATTGTTCTAGAAAAAATATCAAATCTCTTTATTTTCAGAATTAGAAAAGTTTTCACATTGGGTTATCCAAAAGGAGCCATTCAGGCTCATAACAGTGGTATCAGAGCGGTTTTCTTGCCATCATGTGGGGATTGTAAAAATTGTGTGAGTGATCAACACTCTATTTTCCAGTATGGATAGGTACAAGAAAACATATAGCAGTAGACAGAGGAGACCATTAGACAGTTCGTCTGAATTCAAAAAGCAAACTGATGCCTTAGTTAGACAGTTGGATTGTAGTCGGGATATTCAGAATAGGATTTGTGAACAGTTGTCAGATCCAGCTACCATTAACAAGGCGACTAGATACATGGTTTCATTCTTAGGCAGACCTTCTCGCAGGATGCAGGATACGAGACAGATTGACATGGTGAGGGAGGTCAGGAGAGATCTGCAGGATGATTTCACAGCTGCACTTGGGCCTAGTACATTAGTGGTAGGGATCAGTGCCCCTCCAGTTGAATTACCCCACACTTTGATTGTAGGGTCATTACCTATCTTAGTGGACGAGTACATGATAGTTACACAGGTCGGCAGTTGCATGGAGGCTCAACACTCAGTTGACGATCCGGTGATACAGCAAGATTTGACACCAGCAACTAATTTATGTAGCACACCGGATTGTATTATAGAGACAGACGACTTATGTTTAGACTGCCATGATGATAGTTCTATGGTTGATGTTGAGGGAGTTGCTGATAGTGGGAGTGTTGTAGTGTTGGAGGATATGACGGTGGACTCTGGATCGCCAGAGGAGGACACCACTTTTGAGGACTGCCTTGAAGAGATGGAATTAGATAGTACAGATCTGGATAGCAGCAGTCCCAAGATGGGGTTAGTGCAAGAGATACTAGTATTCTCTTGTGTTGAGGATTTGAGCATGGAGTCTGCATGTGATGATACCAGTTTTGAGTCGGAGACAGTAAACACGGACTCATGCTAGCATGACTCGGATTCATTTGTTAGTAGGGAGTCAGAGGAGGTTCAGCTCGAGTCACCAGAGGAGGTAGAGCCTTTGTTAGCATCTTGGTTTTCTACCGATACTTTCTATGTGACCCCTGAGGGTGACTCCATCAGTGGTGAGTCATGTTTGTATCAGACCCTGGGAGAGGACTCCGAGTTGCTAGAGAGTGCAGATGGGTCCCAGGATCTGGATTATTCAGTGGTTACAGAGGATGAGGCAGCTGAGAGTGTTGAGGAGGTAGAATTCTGTAGCAGCTTCCTCGGGTACAAAGGAATTTGATGGAGATGTGTCAGATGCTAGTACTCCATTTGAGGATGTGAGTTCAATTGTTAGTTCACAGAGCTCAGATGACAGCACATTGGGGAATAGTGTTTCTGAAAGGAGTATGTTGGGTACCATTTCTATTCACAGTACGGACAGTGTGCCAGGGGTGATGCATAGGAGGCCTAGTATTCAGAGTCATCATGTGTCTAGTCAATTGAGAGTCAGCAAGCATGACATTGTTACCTCATTCGAGCATTTTGATGCTGCTCGACAGCTGCTAGTTGTTCATGGATGGGGGGCTCCTATGGATGATGAGCATGGTAGTTGTTACTTATCTCTGATAGAGATTCATGCCTTACGGGAGGCTATCGGAATTTTGAGACAGGACTTTTTTTGGTTGGTAGCCGATCGAGATCACCTAGTTGAGTGGGGAAGTACAACATATGAGGCACTCTGACATAGAGAGGACGAGGTGAGTGAGCTTACTCGGGAGCTCACAACGACTTCTGAGGTTTTAGAGAGCACTTAGTTGGCTCTCCAGGAGTCACTGGTTCAGTTAGTAGAGGTGACTGTGGAATTGGAGCCACTTCAGTCTACACCAGCACCAGATCCAGTGCAGTTACATATTGTGGTGTCTGGTAATTTGATGATGTCCACAGTTGGGGTTGTTCAATGTGATGTTGTTGGGAATACATCCACCCTTTCTTCTAGTGTTGGAGGTACATGTTCTGTGATGACCCTATTTTTAGCAGGTTGTGACAGTGACTTGGTCATCTAATCATCACGACCCTCGTGAGCTGATGCAGGGTTTTGAGGGTCCCAGCTGGCAGACTTGCTATTTTTAGTAAGTCTGGACTTACTATTTTTAGTAAGTCAGTGGTCAGTTTCCACTTCTGACAGGGCAGTATCGGCAATGATCAGTTCCCCAGACGATATTCAGTTATGCAGTTCTTGGACTGGGTACTTACTATTTATAGTAAGTCTATTTTTGGCAGTTGCCATTTTTGGCAGGGCAGTGATGAGCATGTTGGTCAGTCAATATGGCAGGTGTTGC
>MU225970.1:547066-580904 GCA_018584345.1 Thuja plicata | reverse complement strand
AGCCAATTAGTCTTGGCAAATTCATAGCAACATTGTACTTGGGAATGAATTCAATTAAGAAGATATATGCTGCATACCATTTGTTTGACGAAATGTCTTTCTAATAGCATATATGATCAGCATAATATTTGCATGCCAATTGTTTGTCAAAATGTCAGTTGGTTGTATGTATGCATTCCATATCTAGTTTCATGTATATGCATTGAAAATACCAAAAAGAACTGCACTTGCATATTAGTTAATTGTAAGAGGTATTGTAAACATTTTTTGCTGCATTCTAAATTTCTTGGCATCATTCAAACTATATCAAACAATCTGAAACACAAAAATCAGAATAGAGAAAGGCAGCATACAAAGTGTTTGACAATATTCCTTGAGCAAAAAAACCAGTCAGTTTGGGCAAGGGATATTACAGTGGTATCAGAGCTTGCCTACAATAAACCACAGTTTAGTGTTTGTCAAAGTTAGAGCCACAAGGGGTTCTTACATGTTCACTTCCATTAGATACTTGTGCAGTTGAGTTAGGCACTGCAGTAGAGGGTTGCAGTGTGCTTGACTTTGGGGTGGATACTCCAGTTGGTAGCATTGCGATAGGTGATATAGTACAGGACGTTGTGGGTAGTGTAGTGGACCCGTCAGTGTTCAATGTTTCTGTTCATGACACTACTCCTTTGATTGCTTAGCAGGGAGGCATGGTATCACTTGAGTTGGTTGTCAGTGATCGCATAGCTGGTGATTATAGGTAGATGGCTACGTCACAGTTACACGATGACAAGTTATGGATCCGAGGGGAGCAGATGGATGCTACCACCTATAAAATTTACTGCACAGAGTCATTCTTGGATAACCTTCTTGAGAGTTCAGAATTTCATGAGGGATCTTACCGAGCTTCTGAGGGTGTTCTCATCCAGGGTACTGGTGCAATTCGGCGTTTGGTGAGAGAGATTGTAGGTACTTGATTACGATGCTCACTCACAGAAATTTTGAGGTTGGGTTTGCTGAGAGGGTCACCCAGGACCCCGTCCAACCAGTTTTTAAGAGTTCGAGATTTGAGCCATCTTTGGGTTCGCGACTGGGGGATGATGAGCCTCTGACAGAGATCAGAGCATTTTATCGTCGTTACACAGAGAGGAGTGCTCATTATTTTTCCTTTGACCCACATGTTGATGAGTTGATGGCACATAGATGTGGGTTGGTTCCTAGTCTTTATCATCTGTTATGTGATGGGTTCACGCCATCATCAGTTGATGGGAGTTTTGGCTGCAAGTCAGTAGCAGGTAACTTGCAGAGTTATGGTGACTGCAGAGATTATACGGTGGGTGGATATCCAGGTCCTGGTACAACTTTGTTCAGGGGTATTCATCACTGGTGTGCAGATGGTCTACACACTCAGTACAGGCCAATTGGGTGTGCAGGGGGAGTTCAGTGTGTATGGGATCCGAGTCACCCATACATCTTGGGTTTTGATGGTCCTGAGATTCAATTTTCTTGGGATCCGAGCAGAGATAGATTCAGTACGGGAGTCTGGGTGAGTGGTTGTTATGGATCTTTTTACAGAGTCATCCCGTTTGTTTTTCAGGGGAAGCTACAGGAGCCTGCACTTTGCGCCAGAGGCATGGCTCACAGTTTTTCGTGGGATCCTAGTGGATTGTGATGTTTCATGTTCCGGTGATTGCTTGGGGACAAGCAATCTTGGGGAGGGAGGACTGTAATGTCCCCATTTTTAGCAGGTCATTGAATTGATGGCGCCAGGTCATTATTGCGATCCTCGTGGTCTGGCGAGGTGTTTAGAGGGTCATTGGTGTGAACTTACTATTTATAGTAAGTGAATGGATGGTTCCGATGAGCTCAGATGAGTTAGAGTTGAATGATGCTCTTGGTTTTCATTTTTGGCTTTCGGTTTGGGCTCCAAGAATCTTGGAGAGAGCGTCTATTTTTAGTAAGTCACCCCATCAAGTTCATTCATCATCTTTCATCATCAAGATCACTTTTGTGCAGACAGATTTTGATCTGGATGCTTCTTCAGTTGTTTTCGCAAGACGGGTGGTTTATTATTATTATTTAATTAAATTTGCTAAGATTGCCATTGTTGTTGGTATTATGCTGGATACCTTAGTGTTATAGCTCGTTGGAACCAGGATGAAAAGTTTTGAATCTTGGGTACAATAAACAGGGACCTTGCGTGTCATAATTTCATGATATTGGTGAAAAGGTCATTTTTGGAGCCAAATGAGTTAATAAATTATATTATTCAATATGTGCCTAAGTATAAAAAGTGTTTTAAGTGAAAAGTCTGTGAGAGAAGACACGTTTTAATAATAAAAGAAATGCTTTGTGAAAGGAAAATCATCTATTGAATATTTTATAATTTTTCTTCTTGAGCCTTGGGCTAGGGTTTCTGAGTTTTGCACTGCTGCAATTGTGCTTAGGTAAACAATTGCAAGATCTCTCTACTGTATTTTTATGGCTAAGGAGAGATTTGGATTTATTTTGGAGATTATTATCTGAGGAAGATTAATGATAATTAATTGACACACACAGAGTGCAATTAATTCTGAAATTGGTTTTCGCATTGAACTGGGGCCTGCATTAAGAGGTCGATTGGATTGGAGCTTGCTGGAGATTGAACTAGAGATTTATTGTTTGGTTTATGAACTGAGATCTTATTGTATTGGAGCTGAATATTTTTTTCCACTTGTGAAGCTTGGTTTGTTGCAGACGTTTCAAGGGTTTGGAGGTTATATGTGGGCTGAGAACGAATGATTCTCAGAATTTGTAAGCACTTTGAATCAAAGTTCCATGTTGGTGAATTGTGCTTGTATGGTTCAGCGTTAGGAAGTGGAAGTATTTCGTTTGGCTTTGACTGGTTTACAGCCCCTTCCTCAGTGTGAGTTTTCTTTGGTTGTTGTTGCTGGTTAGTGGAGTGGTAATTTACTAGCAGCCATGTAGAGAGATAATATGGTGGCATTTTTTAAATCTGCTGGCAGCCGCTTGGTTATAAGGTTGGACTTTATTTATATCATTGCTGTGATGTATCTGTTTGATAAATGTCGTATTTAGTTTGACAAATTTATAGGCTGGAGTTAGATGCTATTTTTTTTCCTATGAAATTGTATTGGTTGTTATTCATATTGAAACGTTGGATTAGATTCATCTTGGATGGTTGTTTTCATACTTATTTGGGAATTACAAAAAGGAATTATATAATTGTGCTGGAAAAAATATCAAATCTCTTTATTTGCAGAATTAGAAAAGTTGTTCATATTGGGTTATCCAGAAGGAGCCAGTCAGGGTCATTACACTTTAATAATAATTAAATGTCATAACTTCATTAATAACCATTATTTAATGATTTTGATTTAATTACTAGCTAACCCACTACTCCCACTGTCAATCTAGATGCCTTACTAAAATTAGTAAGGGTCCCTCTCTAACTTCCACTAACTTACTATAAATAGTAAGTCTCTCAAAATGGAACCAAAAACCTCTAAATATCAATGCCTTAGAACAAATGAAAGATTTGGAGAGAAACACTTACAACAGCCTCCTGAAGAGCTCCAAAACTCCCGAACTAGACCCTATAATCCACCATACTATCCTACGAGGGCCAAAATAATAGGCTAATCCCTCGAACTTCGATGGTCACGAACATGGGGACATTACATGTTTAGGGACAAAGTTACCAATGAAAATATTAGTATCAACATTTCTTTTACAAATCGTCATGCAAAAATGGTTTTAAATTTTATATTAGAGTTCACATTTTAATTTGACTATTTCTTTTGCATGGAAAGCCCCTTTGATTTAATTTACCCCTAAATTATAAAACAAATAAACTAGTTCTTTGGTTATGCACACTATATAATTTATCGTCTTAGGGTTTCGTAAGTAAACAAAATGTTTAAAAACATTCTAAAGCTATCTTTTCAAGCTTGGATGTAGAATCACAAGATTGAAGTACTTATCTTACCATGTATTTTTTTATTTATGCATGTGAATACAATACTAATCTACTAATGAAAGTAGAGATTAGCAGATTTGCATCAACAAAAATATTCAACTTGAACAAACGAAACAATATCATTGATAACAATCAACTAAGCATGAAATTGTAAAGGAACATGATTCTAAAAGCATGTGAAGATTCTCCAAATGATAGAAGGTAGATGCTCTGCAAGGTTAAGCATAGATTTTCTTTATTCATAACTTGAAAACTCCAACAGTGACAACTCAATAATTTACCTCTTCAAATTAAATTTAAACTTTTGTGTCATTAGTTGAACACAAACGCTCATGCTATTCAAAGATAAATTTGCATGATGTCCCTACATGTAGGAGATTTGCCTTGGAAACCACGTGTGTGTATGGGGTCACCATTGTAAAGAGCCTGCCTGGTTCTAACCCTTCACTACAAGAAATTCAACTGCAAATCTATTCTTTCCTGAGAGTAATTGTTTTTGGTATTTTTCTCTTAAACCAATATGCAACTTTCTTTGAATTTTCAAAAGTAAAATAATAATAAATGCCAGGGAAGAAATTAACATTTCTGATAAATTTTCAGTACTTATGGTAATTCAGATTACATCAAGAAATGCTTCGGATTATTCATGAAAAATTGTAAATAATGTGTAATGGCAAATACCAACAATTAGTCATAGCCCAACGTGGAATATTGTAACACCTTCACAGGCATCCACAGCTGTAAATAGGAACGGCTTCCATTTGGCAAACAACAACCAATGTTTAGAAGTCTCTAATGTCACATTGGCTGCAAGACATCTTCAGCCACACATATGCTAGTCTCTATACCTCCAAACAATTCCACAAAACTCAACAGCAATCCCCCAAAGATGACGGCATAACCAACACAATATCACCAACATTCAACGCTGGTTCAAAGTGTAAAGAAAGTCTGAGAAGTAACATTCCCAACTTCAGCATCAAACTTCAAACCCTCATTTTGAACCAAGAACTAAAACTCCAATTTTCATAAGTGTGAAAAAATAATAACATGAATGCCTTGCCTTTCACAAAGCATTGCTTTTATAATTAAAAAGTGTCTTCTCTCACACACTTTCACTTAAAACACTTTTTATACTTAGGCACATATTGAATAATATAATTTATTAGCTCATTTGGCTCCAAAAATGACCTTTTCATCAATATCATGAAATTATGACACGCAAGGTCCCTGTTTCTTGTACCCAAGATTTAAAACTTTTCATCTTGGTTCCAACGAGCTATCACACTAAGGCGCCCAACATATAATACCAACAATAATGGCAACCTTAGCAAATTTAATTAAATAATAATAATAATCCACCCGTCTTGCGAAAACAACTGAAGAAGCATTAGAATCGAAATATGTCTGCACTGTAGTGATCCTGATGATAAAAGATGATGAACGAACCTGACAGGGTGACTTACTAAAAATAGACGCTCTCTCCAAGATTCTTGGAGCCCAAATCAGAAGCCAGAAATGAAAACTGAGAGCATCATTCAACTCCTCTAACTCATCTGAGCTCATTGGAACTATCCAATGACTTACTATAAATAGTAAGCTCACACTAATGACCCTCTAAACATCACGCCAGACCACGAGGATCGCAATAATGATCTAGCACCAACAATTCAATGACCTACAAAAAAAAATGGGGACATTACAGTACTCCCTCCCCAAGCAATCACCAGAACAAGAAACATCACGGTCCACCTGGATCCCACGGAAAACTGTAAGCCATGCCCCTGGCTCAAAGTGCAGGCTCCTGTAGCATCCTCTGAAAAAAAAACGGAATGGCTCTGTAAAAGGATCCATCACAACCACTCACCCACACTCCCGTACTGAATCTGTCTCTGCTCGGATCCCAAGAGAAATGAATCTCAGGACCATCAAAAACCAAGATGTATGCGTGACTCAGATCACATACACATTGAACTCCCCCTGCACACCCAACTGACTTGTACTGAGTGTGTAGACCATCTACACAATAGTAATGAATACCCGAAAACAAAGTTGTACCAAGACCCGGATATCCACCCACTGTGTAATCTCTGCAGTCACCATAACTCTGCATGTCACCTGCCACAGACTTGCAGCCAAAACTCCCATCAATTGTTGATGGCGAGAACCCATCCCATAACGGATGATAAAGACTAGGAGCCAACCCACATCTGTGTGCCATCAACTCATCAACATCTGGGTCAAAGGAAACATAATGAGCACTCCTCACCATGTAACGACGATAGAATGCTCCGATCTCTGTCAGAGCTCATCATCCACCAGTCGCGTAACCAAAGATGGCTCTAATCTCGAACTCTGCACAACTGGTTGGGCAAGGTCTTGTGTGACCTTCTCAGCAAACCCAACCTTGAAATCTCTGTGAGGGAGCATCGTAGTCAAGGTACTTACAATCTCTCTCACCAAACGCCGAATCGCACCAATACCCCAGATGAGAACACCCTCAGAAGCTTAGTAAGACCCCTCACGAAATTCTGAACTCTCAAGAAGGTGATCCAGAAATGATTCTGTGCAGTAAAATTTATAGGTGGTAGCATCCATTTGCTCCCCTCGGATCCATAACTGGTCATCGTGTAACTGTGACGTAGCCAGCTGCCTACCATCACCAGCTATGCATTCACTAACAACCAACTCGTGTGATATTATGTCTCCCTACTGAATAATCAAAGTCGTGTCATCAACTGAAACACTGATCACTGACGGGTCCACTACACTACCCACAATGTCCTGTACTATATCACTTGATGCAATGCTACCAACTGGAGTATCCATCCCAACTGGAATATCTACCCCAATGTCAGGCGCATTGCAACCCTCTACCGAAGTGCCTAACTCAACTGCACATATCCGATGGAAGTTAACCTGTACCTCCAACACTAGAATCAAGCGTGGGTGTATCCACAACTCCATCACATCCAAAAACCCCAAATATGGACATCATCAAATCACCAGACACGACAATATGTAGCTGCATTGGATCTGGTGATGGTGTAGACTGAAGTTGCTCGAACTCCACAGTCACCTCTGCTAATTGAACCTGTGACTCCTGGAGAGCCGACTGAGTGCTCTCTAAAACCTTAGAAGTCATCATGACCTCTCGAGTAAGCTTACTCACCTCATTCTCTCTATCCAAGAGTTCCTCATATGCTGTACTCCCCCACTCAACTAGGTGATCTCGGTCAGCTACCAACTGAAAATAATCTGGTCTCAAAATCCTGACAGCCTCCCGTAAGGAATGAATCTCTGTAAGGGACAAGTAACAACTACCATGCTCATCATCCATAGGAGAACCCTATCCATGAACAACTAGCAGCTGCGGAGCAGCATCAAAATGCTCAAATGTGGTAACAATATCATGCTCGATGACTCTCAACTGACTAGTCACATGATAACTTTGAATAGTCGGCCTCCTATGCAACACCTCTGACATACCGTCCACACTGCAAATGGGAGTGGTACCCAACATACTCCTCTCAGAAATACTATCCCCCAGTGTGCTGCCAATTGAGCTCTGTGAACTGACAACTGAACTCACGTCCTCAAACGGAATACTAGCATCTGACACGTCTCCGTCAAACCCCTCTGTACATGAGGAAGCTGCTATAGAATCTACCTCCTCAACACTCTCAGCTACCCCGTCCTCTGTAACCTCTGAATAATCCAGATCCTGGGACCGATCTGCACTCTCTGACAACTCGGAGTCCTCTCCCAGGGTCTGATACAGACATGGCTCGCTACTGGTGGAGTCATCCCCAGGAGTCACATAGGGAGTATCTGAAGCAAACCAAGATGCTAGCAAAGGCTCTACCTCCTCAGGTGTCCCGGATTGAACCTCATCTGACTCCCTACTAACCAATGAATCTGAGTCATGTTGGCATGAGTCCCTGTCTACTGTTTCAAACTCAACACTGGTATCATCACACGCGGACTCCATGCTCAAATCCTCAACATAGGAGCTTATTAGCATCTCCTGCACTAACCCCATCTCGGGGCTGCCGCTATCCAGATCTGTACAATCTGACTCCATCTCCTCAAGGCAGTCTTCAAAAGTGGTATCCTCCTCCTCTGGCAATCCAGAGCCCACTGCCATACCCTCCAACACTACAACACTCACACTATCAGCAACTCCCTCAACATCAACCATAGAACTATCCTCCTGGCCATCTGAACTGGAGTCACTTCGACCCATTTTTATTTTCCAGCTCAATTGTAATGAACCCAATTTGGGCTCATCTTCAAATCATCTGATTTCTATTCATTTCCGTGCAAATCATGTGTTCGGCATTTTGTCAAACAGTTTGTTGGACGTGTTCTAATTCCACTGTAAGGACCTTGTTCAACTCTTACTCAAATTCTCTAATAATTTTCAAGCCTTTGCCAAAATTACTAAGTTCTTGAAGTTAACATCTCTTGGCTTTATATGTTTCTGTACTGAGCCTAGCTGGCTCTTGCACTGAATTTGCTGTCGAATTCCTTTTCTTGGGTTTTTATTGGAAAATATTCAACATGCTAAGCACATAGATCTACCGTTTTTTCATGTAATTCAAGACATAGTCATCCGCATATATGAATTTAATTAGTTTAACAGTACTGCCTGCCATCTCAAATTCACACTTGTATAACGTAGCTGGGATATTACCCTTTTGCAAATAATTTTTATTGATTAAAATAAAACAAAGATGGAACCTGATAGTTTCCACGCGGCTGGTAATGGCTATGGTAGTGGCTAGATTTCCCTGTCGCGTGAGCCTCCTGCGTGACTGGGAATGGCAGCTTGGTGGATGCTGTTGACTATTCGCAGGCCTGTGGTGACAACACGGGGTGCTGTTGGTGCCTCGCGTGGATGGTGCTGTTGCTTGGGCCGTTTTCCTTAGCCACGACACTGCTTCTCTCCTTGCCGTGATTCTCCAAAAACGTGCATAATTACACTATGCTTCTATTCACTTGGTGTGTGGGATCAAGTGCAATCAAACCGCCTTCCAATTAGCATCCAAGGTGTACAGACTTGGCTTTTTTCACAGCTGACAATAATTCATGCCACTCTTGTCTTCCACAACACTCGAATTTGACCCCTTAGGCAGGCCTCAGTTCAACAATCTTTATTTCCATAATTCAGAGCTTCCTCGTATACATCAACACAAAGAAGAAGCAATCGATTATACAACAACAATTGATTGATAATTAGCTCAAGAAGAATCAGTCTTCGAGAAACTAATTTGACCCTTATACTTCAGCAAGGGCACAGATTTCAGAATTACTAGGAACAATTCCCAAGAACAATTTTCAATATTCGATGATGAGCACTAAGAATGGATCCGTATTTATAACTCTTCGGACGCCATAGTTTCCAAAAGGATATATCAGTTAACCAGTCTCCAGAATAGCAACTTCCAAATTATTATAATAATAAGGTATTATTATAATAATATGACTTTATTATTAATTAATAGCATATCATTATTAATTAACATTAGTTAATTAACCAATATGCACTCTAGTGATAAAATCTGCATCCACTGCTGATCCTGCCAAACTGATGGAGCCATCCACTGCATTGCCAAAAATAGCAACTGCCAAAAATAGACTTACTATAAATAGTAAGTCCCCAACCAAGGAATTGTACAAACTGAACATTGTCTGGAAAATTGACCCCTGCCGATATTGCCCTGCCAGAAATAGAAACTGACTTACTAAAAATAGTAAGTCCTGACTTACTAAAAATAGTAAGTCCAGACTTACTAAAAATAGAAAATCTGCCAACTGGGACCCTCAAAACCGGGCATCAGCTCACGAGGGTCACGATGATGAGCTGACCAAGCCACTGCCACTACCTGCTAAAAGGGGGTCATCACAGTCCACCCTCCCCAAGATTGCTTGTCCCCAAGCAATCCCTAAGCAACTATACATCACAATCCACCTGGATCCCACGGGTGAGCCTGTGTAATATCACTATCGCGCACAACTGGCCCTTGTAGCACCAACACCCAAATCACTGACATCAAGGACAACATCGCCCGAAAACTAACGGTAGGTGCTGATGGGAGAAACAACTCAGCGGAACTCAGCCCAACTGTAACACCAACTCTGCCAATACCTGAATCCCTTCCACCGAAACCAACCTCTGATAAACTCTCCCGGGTGTATCGACCCTGCAAGTGGTCCAACTTGCAACTGCCAATTCCATTTGCGAAGGATGGTACTAACCCATCCCACATTGGATGGTATGAGACTGGAGCCAACCCACATCAATGTAAATCCTCCGCCTGTGGGTCGAAGGTAAAATGATGAGCACACCTCACCATATAGTGCCCATAGAAAGCCCCAATATCCATCAAAGGCTCATCACTACCAAACTGGGAATCAGGAGATGGCTCCAATCTCTGACTCCGCCTAACTGTAGGCTGGGTCGGATCCTGGGCAACCTTCTCAGCAAACCCAACCATAAAATCCCTGTTGGGAAGCATTGTAGCCAAGGTCTCCACAATACTCCCGACTAAGCGTCGTATAGCGCAACAGCCTCGAATAAGAGTACCCTCGGATACTTGGTATGAACTCCCCTGCAAGTTTGCACTCTCAAGAAGATACTCCATAAATGTCTTGGTGCAATAAAAATTATATGTGGAAGCGTCAACATGCTTCCCTGCAACCCACTGCTGATTTTCCTGCAAATGTGGCACTGACAACTGTCTACTGCCACCAGATGTATGTAATGTGGTAATAGATTAGCTTCCCGCAGCAGGAAGCAAATCACGGTGAGAACTCGTCTCCACTGATGCTCTCACCTCCTCTATACGTGCTGTGCCCAAATCCTGGATGTATGTGTCTACCACAACATTATGTCCCTCATCCGCAACCGTAGAAGCCAACTCACCACCAACCACCTCAATGTGCAACTGAAATCGGTCTGGGGCTGGTGTAGACCGAACATGCTCCAACTCTACGATCACCTCCTCCAATCGTGACTGTGACTCCTGTAAAGCCAACTGGGTACACTGTAGTGAGTCCATGGTCACCCCAAGCTCCTGGGTAAGCTCAACCACCCCTCCTCTTTCCCTAACAATGTCTCATAACAGGTATTCCCCCACTCTCGAAGGTAATCCCTGTCAGCAACCAACTGCGTGTAGTTATGCTTCAAGACCCTGACAGCCTCTCGAAGCGCATGTATCTCTGCTAGAGAAAGACTACTATCACCGTGCACATCTGACATAGGAGCACCCCAACCAGATGCGGTTAACATCTGACGGATTGCATCAAAATGCTCAACAACTGAAGAGATGTCCTTGTCACTCACCTTCAGCTAACTAGACACATGATGCCCCAGTAAGCCCTGCCTCCTATGCAAGCTCTCCGTCCCACTAACTGCACTGTAATAGGAGACTGAATCAAAACTGCTTGCCCCATGTGTGCTACTGTCCTCGCACACATCTCCAATTGCAATCCAACTTGTCGGTACCTCAACCAACACCTCAGAAGAAACGGGAACCCCAGTAGGATTGCCAATAACAGAGAGTCCCTGTGAGTCCTGATCCGAGGACCCATCCAAGAGCTCCTCAGAGTCATAGCCCAATATCTGATAAGGAATGTTGTCCCCTGTGCAGCCTATATCATCATCTGATAAATCATCCAAAGTGTTCACACTTGCTGCATCTACATCCCCTAATAGGTGCTCAACTGCTCTCTCCTGACTCTGTGTATCTGAATCGATGTTAGGATGTGAATCAATAACTCCCGAAAATGAGCTGACATCTGACAACTCAGCTGTAACACCCTGATCATTAATATCACAACAAGGTAGCTCCATGCTCTCGCCTATCCCACCTGAGAGGGGTGCTGCCTCTCGCTCCAGAGCTACACTATGACAACTGACATATAAATCTTCGAGGACAATTCCCTCCTCGAGAGAATCTGGACCATCAGAGGCAATTACTGTAGCATCTATCTCTGTACCAACTACAACAACTACTCGGTAAGCCTCAACCTGCGGAAGCTCAGTGCTGCAGTCTACCACGGGTACGGACACGTCCACCTGTCTATGCGTGGAGTGTCTATCATCAAATACATGAGTAGGTGTTGTACTATATACTAGTGGGTCTACATCTCGGACACCTGTCAGGGAAAGCTCAAGCCTCCTACCCTGCGATCTCGATGATGGCCTATGGAAAGCAGAAACCATGTAGCTTGCTGCTCTATCTACTGTCTCTGGATTCGACAGACTTGCCGCCATCCTTTGCTGATGAAGCCTAAGTCTCTCCATTAATGTATCTATCCTGTCATTACTCCCTGTACTGCTGCGCCGACTCTTGGAGCTAAGCCGCCTGTATCTATCCATAGCCGAAATGCACGAGTGTTGATCACTCTAAATATCACAGCAAATCTGCATAAATAAATATTTTCCTACCCCACAGGATGGCAAGAAAATGGCTCTGATACCACTGTAATGAACCGAATTTGGGCTCATCTTCAAACCATCTGATTTCTATTCATTTCCGTGCAAATCATGTGTTTGGCATTTTGTCAAACAGTTTGTTGGACATGTTATAATTTCACTGTAAGGACCTTGTTCAGCTCTTACTCAAATTCTCTAATAATTTCCAAGCCTTTGCCAAAATTACTAAGTTCTTGAAGTTAACATCTCTTCGCTTTATATGTTTCTGTACTGAGCCTGGCTGGCTTCCACTGAATTTGCTGTCGAATTCCTTTTCTTGGGTTTTTATTGGAAAATATTCAAAATGCCAAGCACATAGATCTACCATTTTTTCATGTAATTCAAGACATAGTCATCCGCATATATCAATTTAATTAATTTAACAGTACTGCCTGCCATCTCAAATTCACACTTGTATAACGTAGCTGGGATATTACCCTTTTGCAAATAATGTTTATTGATTAAAATAAAATGAAGATGGAACCTGATAGTTTCCACGCGGCTGGTTATGGCTATGGCAGTGGCTAGATTTCCTTGTCACATGAGCCTCCTGCGTGACTGGGAATGCCAGCTATTCGCGGGCCTGTGGTGACAACACGGGGTGCTGTTGGTGCCTTGCGTGGATGGTGCTGCGGCTTGGACCGTTTTCCTTAGCCACGACACTGCTTCTCTCCTTGCCGCGATTCGCCAAAAACGTGTGTAATCACACTATGCTGCCGTTCACTTGACGCGTCGGATCAAGTGCAATCAAACCGCCTCCAATTAGCATCCAAAGCGTACAGACTTGGCTTCTTTCACAGCTGACAATAATTCATGCCACTCTTGTCTTCCACAACACTCGAATTTGACCCCTTAGGCAGGCCTCAGTTCAACAATCTTTATTTCCAGAATTCAGAGCTTCCTCGTATACATCAGCACGAAGAAGCAATCGATTATACAACAATCGATTGATGATTAGCTCAAGAAGAATCAGTCTTCGAGAAACTAATTTGACCCTTATACTTCAGCAAGGGCACAGATTTCAGAATTACTAGGAACAATTCCCAAGAACAATTTTCAATAATCAATATTCGATGATGAGCACTAAGAATGGATCCGTATTTATAGCTCTTCGGACGCCATAGTTTCCAAAAGGATATATCAGTTAACCAGTCTCCGGAATAGCAACTTCCAAATTATTATAGTAATAAGGTATTATTATAATAATATGACTTTATTATTAATTAATAACATATCATTATTAATTGACATTAGTTAATAAACCAATATGCAGTCCAGTGATAAAATCTGCATCCACTGTTGATCCTGCCAAACTGACGGAGCCATCCACTGCATTGCCAAAAATAGCAACTGCCAAAAATAGAATTACTATAAATAGTAAGTCCCCAACCAAGGAATTGTACAAACTGAACATTATCTAGAAAACTGACCCCTTCGATATTGCCCTGCCAGAAAGGGAAACTAACCAAACTGACTTACTAAAAATAGTAAGTCCAGACTTACTAAAAATAGCAAATCTGCCAACTAGGACCCTCAAAACTGGGCATCAGCTCACGAGGGTCACGATGATGAGCTGACCAACCCACTGCCACTACCTGCAAAAAAGGGGGTCATCACATCAATAAAGTGGAGCTTGGTATGTTTTTCAAATAGTTTTAAGGGTGCATCTCAATTATTAGTGGTGTATTGCCAAAAGAGGAATGCCATAAAGGAAGTCATGAAAGATGCAATAGTTTACAACAGGACAAGATTCATACAACATTGCAAATTTAAAGGACTGATTTTCTTTATTCATAAATGAAACTGTTCAATATCCCACACAAGCCGTGGGAGTAACTACTATAATGCACTATACAAGGGAATGATACATATAAAAATGAAAGCATAAACAAAGACAAGGGATCCGTCGTTGCCTCATGATGACGAACCCCCGCAGTTGAGCTGCTCCGTCTTCAACTCCTTCATAGAGGTCATCCCGCTGCTCCAAATACCTGTAGGGAGATAAAAAATTGTGTCAAGACTCGGGATACCAAATCTTTATGCACATCATCAGTACATGCATAATTTACTCTTATATTGCATTATAATAGTTTGAAATCATCATGTGTATCGAAGGTCAGCGAAGAACATATCTGAAATTCATGGTTTTGTTTAACAGATTTGTCTAAATGTGCAGACACAGGTGAGTGTTTTATTGCTTATTGCTTCATTTAAATATATCAGCATGTGGTAAACAATGGGCTCCCACAAGGGTAGAGCCCAACATGCTGTCGAATGACACAATCATGCTACAGGATGATAGATTAAAGCTGCAGGAGGATAGATGATGTGATGCTTCAGGAAAGAATGATATCATACTATCTTTATTATAGCAACATACTCCATGAAAAAAGAGCAGCTTTATACAAAAGAACAATGGATATTAAAAAGGAGCATTAAGTTGGCAATCATAGAGCAGCAGTATGGAATGATTCAACAACACAATGCCATATAGGACAGAGAGTTTTCATCGTGGTAGCAATAGATCCAGTGAAAAATCATGAACACTATCATGAAAATAGACTACAATCACTATATTGTGTTAAATAAGAAGGTTGCAATCAAAACAATGCCACAATATCAGTGGGCTAAGGAAGACTTATTCGTTGTCAAAGACATATAGCTTCTATATAAAAGGAAAAAGAACAGTGACACATTTCTATGAGCATGGTGTTGATAGGCATCAAACATTGTTGTGAATTAAAGGATGCTTTGCACATTTCATAGAAAACGTAGATCATAAGTGCTTTGACTTCCAGCAACAAAATTACAACAAAGGTGTTTAATATATCCGCAAGACTAATTAAAAACGAAAATCAATGCATGGAAATAGAAGCAAATTCATTAGTATAGGGCGTGAATTCTAATCAAGCATGGAACAGGGGAATGAATACCTTCAAGAAAAAGAGAAACAATGTCCATGAAGGACTGAAAATAACAGTGGTATAGTTGTTAAAGAGAATTTAGAACAGCAGCAAAAGACAGTGAACAATATGTTGTTTTAGAATGCCAATGAACAGCAAGTATTGAAATTTTTTGCTTAATATAATGTATTAAGCATTGCTGGTAATCAAAGAACAGCCAAGAGCAGCACTGGAGTTAGAAACAAAGATCCATGCAAGATAAAGGGCCTATGACTATAGTATGATAGCAAGGTATAAAGGCAATCTCAAGAGTATTTATTGCCACAATCAAAAGAAGAAGCAGCGTCAGAGAGAAATGTGAAGCAGTGGTGGTGTTTAAGCAAAAATTTGGACTTCACGAGTAAGCATCTGTCAATGCTGGGAGGGCAGTCATGTGTCCAAGTCTCAAACTTCACAGTGAATACAAGAGCAGAGGAGTTGTTATAGCAGGAAATATATTCATGTTTTCAGGCTAAGTAGCAGCAAGAGTAAGAGCTCAAGCAACATGAAAGATACAGGATTCAGAACCTTGGTCATAAGAATAAATGGACAACGACCTCTGTGGACAAAGCTGTAGTTACACAGTAGATACAAGGAGGTTTTTCTTGTTCTTTCCTTCTCCAAATTAGATACATAAGGTTATTTGGAGTAACATATTTCATGGAGTATGTTTTTATTAAAACCCTGCGAAGTCTAGAGGCATGAAATTTTCAGAGAAAGACCCTCAAAATGCTCAATATTTGTTGTCAAAGGAATATCTCGTGACAAAAAAAAAGAAGCCACGGCTTGTAAAAGGGATATACAATGGTAAAATTCCTTATTATTTCTTGTTTTCAGAAGATATAGCTTTCACATTTTCAATAAGCACAGTTAGAGAAAAGGAGGAGGCTCGAACATACCAGTAAAATCCACATTTTGCATTAGGGTCTGCACAAATCACAATGATACCCCAACTATGGTAGGCCGCGACCAAGAAGATCAAGGAAAAAAATGTGCGAGGAGTCGATTCTTCAGAATTGTTAATAAAATAGCTCACCTCTGCAAATGATGATAGAAAATCTCAGTGAAGAGCTTTAGAAAATCCCCATCAAATATAGCTCGATTTCCCCATGGCGGTGCGAAAGAAGAAAAATGGAACGAACGGAGTGGCTTCGTAGTACTGAGAAAGCCCTCAAAATCAATGAAATTGTAATCAAACTCCTCCAGCAAACCCAGGCGGCGCCCAGCATGGCAGCTAAAGTGAAATAAGAAGATGAAAAAAGGTGTTATTAGGGTTCGAATGCCCTATTTTCATCGCCATAGAGAAAGACTTTTGCATTACATCTTTCCTATGTTATCCCAGGTTTCCGGGATGGGGGAACGTGGGGACGGGGAAACGGGTTTCCGGGACAGATTTTTTTTTCTCGGAGTAGGGGACAGCAGGGGACGGCAGTGGGAACAACTATATAAAAAATAGGGAAAATTTAAAATATATAGGGAAATTTTATATATTCATATAAAAACATGGATAACACATGCTTATATAAATTATAGAACCTTAACCTATAATGTTTGTGTTAAATAATTTAACTTTAGAGTTCACACGAGAGTGCAAATCAAACAAATTTTCAAAACTGAAACATTAATTTTATGGGACAGCCAAGGGGAAGGTTTCCAGAAGTTTCCGAGTTTCCGGGACGTTTCGGAAAGGGGGACGGCTCAATTTTTGCCGGAAACGCGTCCCCGGGTAACATAGCATCTTTCTGAAAATCATTTTAACATAAAAGCCCGCGGGTTGGCTAAGTAAAAGACTTTCTTGGCCTTGTTAAATAATTTTGATGATATATGTCATTAATATTTATTAAATAATATAATATATGTTATTTAATAAATATTATTTGAGAATTTAGTGTTTATTAAATAATATATATTATATTATTTAATAAATATTAATAGATATATCATTGAATTATTTTCAAAAATATAGTAGGTTTATAAAAGTACTTATAAATAATTAATTTGTGTGATTTTAATATATTAATTATAATTTGTAATTATTATTTTAATAAGTATATTATTATATTAATAATATCATTAAGAGATTTAATTATCGCTTAATGAATATTACTAATATAACTAGAATT
Organism: Thuja plicata; assembly: GCA_018584345.1. NCBI lineage: Eukaryota > Viridiplantae > Streptophyta > Pinopsida > Cupressales > Cupressaceae > Thuja > Thuja plicata. The sequence goes on along the minus strand of MU225970.1, from coordinate 563,396 downwards.
TATTAAAATAATAATTATAAATCATTTAATGAGGTATTATTTGTGATGCAAATTAAATATTTATTTTTACCTTTAAAATCAAAAAGATATTTTTTGAAGAGTTATGACTAAAATGCTAAAGTCATAGGGGTGGGATTGAAAGTGAGATGAAGTTATTGCATTTCAGAAGCTCTTTATGAGCTGTTTTCAGGATAAGACTACATTGATGATGAGCCTTTATGATGATATTAATGGGGGATGACTTTTGGGTCACCGAGCTGCCTTTTACAGCTGTTTGAGGGGCTCAAAAATGACTTTTTTCTTTACATCTGACCCATAATTTATTATCAGAATTAATGATGCAGTTGGCATGTAAAAGCATAAATATGAGCATAGGCCTCATTGTAACAAGTTCTTCTTCCCTTTGGCCTGATTTTTTGTAACTTGTTCTAAGTTCTTGACAAAGGCAAAGTGTTTTTGTAACCCATTTTGAGAAATATGCATATTTGTAACACCTTTTGGTAGTGGAATATAGCTGGTACCTTCTCTCTTTTTTCTCTCTGTGTATCACATATTGATGCCTTCTACAGAAGAATATAGTCTTTATAGGTTGAAAATTTGTGTTGAATCAACTCTGAATTATGAGGAACCTTTTCTCCTTTTGGGGACTGCCATTTTAGCCTTCTTTCAAATTGTTGATGCAAGGACTGTATTATTGAGTTGTGTAAGGAAGCTCTTTGTCACTGGTTATATTGTGTGTTGGTTAATTGTTAAGTCTCCAAAAAGCAGTTCGGTGCATCACCTTTAGCAGTAGGTTTCATTTTATGTTTCCTTCTAACCCTTTCCCTCTAAAATACTTTAGTTTAGGTGAAGTACCCAGGAAGCCTGCCTTCTCTGGAGGTTCACTTCTTTTTCGGGTTACCCACAACTCAAAAGTGTTCCCATGTATCACTAGATTGTTGAGTTTACTCAACAGGGTGTATATTTTAGTGATAATAGTTTTTGGCACACCTGGTGGGACTGAGAGTTGATTCTTAGTTCTTTTCAGACTTTATGTTGCTGTTGTTTGGTGTGGACAGCAGTAGTATCTTCCTTTGGAGTCAAGAAAGAAGCACACTTGGCGACTCTGGAGGAATAACTTCTGGTTTTAGCAGTTAAAGTGCTGGTATGTTCCAAAGAAAATCTAGTTTTCTCTGATTTTTTAGCTCTTTGAATGCTTGTCAAAATTTCACAGAAGCATGTTTTATTATTCCCCATATCATGAAAATACTACCCATGCATGTCCCTATCAGCCATACCAAAGAAACTATACTCTTGGTTTCACTAGAAATGAGCCCATTACAACAAATACCCAGCATGCTCCATATGTTTTTCATCCACCCACCCCTGCTCAAGCTTTATGGCAGCCTGCCAATGCATATCAACAACCCCATGAGAGAGTTTATTCCTAGCCATCATGGTGGTTCTCAGAATCATCCTCACCATGCTAATTACATAAGCATGAAGGACATGCTATCAAACTTTCAAGAGCAAATGAGGTGTGTTGACAGGCAACAAGGGTTTAACTTGCAACAGGATGAGTGGGCTTACCAGGCTTATCCAAAACAACAAGATATGGAGGCACAAAAAAGACAACAGGAGGAGGATCTTGCGAGGGAGTTGGCAACAAAAGAGGAGCAAGTAAGATTGTTACTTGCTCGAGCCCAGGAGCTAGAGGCTCAGGTAACTCCTTGTGTTCCCAATTTCATATCACCATCTTTTGAGGTAATAGATCAGACTATGAAGGTGGAGGTTCCCTGGCCCAAATTTCCAAGTTTTGAGCAAGGTCAACATATTCCACCCCCAAGTAAGGCTGCTAAATGTAAAATTCCAAGTTTCAACTGTCATCCCCCTTTGCAAGACACTATACTTAAAGAAATTCAGTCCATTCCTCGAGAGCAGCTATCTCAGGAAATGTTTGTATCCCAAGAAGCTCCTCAAGTTTCCCATAACGCTCTACCAAGTAGGCCTTATTGTCCTACCACTATTTGCCTTTATCGTGGAGGACCTATTGTTTACCAAGAAGATTGGTATAGTGAGAAACACAAGGGATATGAGGAGATAGAGGAAGAACGACTTGTAGCTGATGAACTTTCATGTGATGAAGAAAAGGGAAATTCAGAATTGTTGGTGTTAAGTGATGACTGTAACCAGTTGGGGCAGCAGGGCATAGAGCAAGAAAGTCATGCTCAACCTGAGCTCTTGGTTCATTTATTCAATAGGCTTCCATTTTTTGTGGAAGACATGTCATTACCTATGGCTGAAAGTCAATTGGGACAGAAAGGTAACCATCAGCAAGAAGGTGATGAAAATGAAAGTTTCGTGCTCTTATTTGATAAGCTCCCTTTTTATGTTGATAAGGATGAGGACACAACTATGTTCACGCTAACAAAAAATTTGGAGTAGCAAAAAGATACTGAGAATGATGACGAGTTGTTGTCTCACAATAATTAGTATGATAACTAGGTCTTCAACCATGAAGAGGCACATGAAAGCCAAGTTTTGGGTTTGAAGGAGCTAGAAGTCCACGAGATTGCTCATCATGTTGAGTTGGATGTTAATTCTTTCTCCTTGCTTCAAGAAGTATATCTAAAAGTTGATGTTTCCCAAGACATTCAAAAGAACTATCATCCTGCTGAAAATGTTCTTATTCAAAAAAGCAAGGAAGATGTAGAGGAGGATGTGTTTTGGGATGAACTGGAGCTGTTTTTCTCAGACCTTGATACAAAACTAACATCTTGTAGCTTTGAAAGTCATGAGCAGCATGAACATAATGTGGAGGCAGCCATTTTACAGCTAAAGCCACCTAAGCTAGTTCATTTGGATAAGCAAAAAAGTGTTAAAGAAGTAGTCCAAAAGCCAAAGGCCAGCAATAGAAGGTCCAAGTTTGCTCTTTCAAGAGGATGCCTTGTTAGGAATCTATCTAGGGTGGAGGACAACAAAGAATCACTCATCGTGCTAACACCCGAGCATGAAGTTCCAGCTGGAGATGACATCAAAAGAGAACATGTTCTATCGATCGATACCCTCTCAAGCAGCAGTGTGCATGCACATCACAAAGACGTAGGCACACTAGACTGTAACTTACAGGAGGAGTTGGAGTTATTTGTTGAAAATGTATCTCAAGTATCTCTACCTCTATCTGCCCATTAATATGTCAATCATTGCAAATCGAGGAGAAAGGGGAGTTATTTTATAGAACCAGTAAATCGATTTGTTTAGCGTTGCCTCATTGCTAGTTAGTTTAGGGTAGGGTAAGTTTCAGTTTCAATAAGTGTTGTCGCACATAGATTAGTTGCAGCTTTCATTTCCCCTAAGTGTTGGTTGCACATTTAGATAATTGTTTCTGAGAAGGGGCAAGCTGCTGTAATGAACTACAATTGCATGAGATAGGCATCCATCATATGAAACAGTGAATACATTTATCCACTGCTGCACATCATACATGCCTCCCTCATAGAACTCTAATTAACTACAACTGTTTGTAGAAGATGTACTTTTGTTTCGAACCTATTCTAACCCATCAAGGAAACATATATCATTCATGACAGTGAGTTTGTTAATTCGCTATCACAAATCATATACATATCCTGGATGAACTGGGAGAGGTTGTAGTCTGGAGGTGAGTTGCAATAATGAAAAAGGGATGTATTTTTCAGAGGTTTGGCCATATAAGTGACTCTGTGCCCAATAGATAGTATAGGCAGCTAGTTTGCTATGCTTAGCAGGCAAGCGTCACACAGATGTTGCCAGAAATGTGACCCATTTTTATTTCCCAGCTATATAAAGTGGAGCTGGGTATGTTTTTTAGATAGTTTTAAGGGTGCATCTCAGTTATTAGTGGTGTTTTTCCAAAAGAGGAATGCCATAAAGGAAGTCATTAAAGATGCAATAGTTTACAATAGAAAAAGATTCATACAACATTGCAAATTTAAAGGAGTGATTTTCTTTATTCATAAATGAAAATGTGCAATATCCCACACAAGCCGTGGGAGTAACTACTATAATGCACTATACAAGGGAATGATACATATAAAAATGAAAGCATAAACAAAGACAAGGGATCCAGCATTGACTCACGATGACGAACCCCCGCAGTTGAGCTGCTCCATCTTCAACTCCTTCATAGAGGTCATCCCGCTGCTCCAAATACCTGCAGGGAGATAAAAAATTGTGTCAAGACTCGGGATACCAAATCTTTATGCATACATCATCAGTACATGCATAATTTACTCTTATATTGCATTATAATAGTTTGAAATCATCATCTGTATCGAAGGTTAGCGAAGAACACATCTGAAATTCATGGTTTTGTTTAAGAGATTTGTCTAAATGTGCAGACACATGTGAGTGTTTTATTGCTTATTGCTTCATTTAAATATATCAGCATGTTGTAAAAAATGGGCTCCCACAAGGGTAGAGCCCAACATACTGTCGAATGACACAATCACTCTACAAGATGATAGATTAAAGCTGTAGGAGGATAGACGATATGATGCTTCAGGAAAGAATGATATCATACCATCTTTATTATAGCAACATACTCCATGGAAAGAGAGCAGCTTTATACAAAAGAACAATGGATATTAAAAAGGAGCATTGAGTTGGCAGTCATAGAGCATCAGTATAGAATGATTCAACAACACAATACCATATAGGACAGAGAGTTTTCATCGTCGTAGCAATAGATCCAATGAAAAATCATGAACACTATCATGAAAATAGACCACAATGACTACATTGCATTAAATAAGAAGGTTGCAATCAAAACAATGTCACAATATCAGTGGGCTAAGGAAGACTTATTCGTTGTCAAAGACATATAGCTTCTATATAAAAGGAAGAAGAACAGTGACACATTTCCATGATCATGGTGTTGATATGCATCAAGCATTGTTGTGAAAAAAAGGATGCATTGCACATTTCATAGAAATAATAGATCATAAGAGTTTTGACTTCCAACAACAAAATTACAACAAAGGTGTTTAATATATCCGCAAGACTAATTAACAACGAAAATCAATGCATGGAAATAGCAGCAAATTCATTATTATAGGGTGTGAATTCTAATTAAGCATGGAATAGGGGAATGAATGCCTTAACGAAAAAGAGAAACAATGCCCGTGAAGGACTCCAAATAATAGTGGTATAGTTAAAGAAAATTTAGAACAACAACAAAAGATAGTGAAAACTATGTTGTTTTAGAATGCCAATGAACAACAAGTATTGAAATTTTTTGCTTAATATAATGTATTAAGCAGTGTTGGTAATCAGAGAACAGCCAAGAGCAGCACTGGAGTTAGAAACAAAGATCCATGCAAGATAAAGGGCCTATGACTGTAGTATGACAGCACGGTATAAAGGCAATGTCAAAAGTATTTATTGCCACAATTAAAAGAAGAAGCAGTGTCATAGAGAAATGTGAAGCAGTGGTGGTGTTTAAGCAAAAATTTGGACTTCACCAGTAAGCATCTGTCAATGCTGGGAGAGCAGTCACGTGTCCAAGTCTCAGACTTCACAGTGAATACAAGAGCAGAGGAGCTGTTATAGCAGGAAATATATTGGTATTTTCAGGCTAAGTAGCAACAAGAGTAAGAGCTCAAGCAACATGAAAGATACAGGCTTCAGAACCTCGGTCATAAGAATAAATGGACAACGGCCTCTGTGGACAAAGTTGCAGCTACACAGTAGATACAAGGAAGTTTTTCTTGTTCTTTACTTCTCCAAATCAGTTACATAAGGTTATTTGGAGTAACATAATTCATGGAGTATGTTTTTATTAAAACCCTGCGAAGTCCAGAGGCATGAAATTTTCAGAAAAGACCCTCAAAATGCCCAGTATTTACAGTCAAAGGAAGATCTCGTGACAAAAAAAGAAGCCACGGCTTGTAAAAAGATATACAATGGTAAAATTCCTTATTATTTTTTGTTTTCAGAAGATATAGCTTTCACATTTTCAATAAGCACAGTTAGAGAAAAGGAGGAGGCTCGAACATACCAGTAAAGTCCACATTTTGCATTAGAGTCTACACAAATCACAGTGATACCCCAGCTATGGCAGGCCGGGACCAAGAAGATCAAGGAATAAAATGTGCGAGGAGTCGATTCTTCAGAATTGCTAATAAAATAGCTCACCTCTGCAAATGATGATAAAAAATCTCAGTGAAGAGCTTTAGAAAATCCCCATCAAATATAGTTTGATTTCCCCATGGCGACACGAAAGAAGAAAAATGGAACGAACGGAGTGGCTTCGTAGTTCTGAGAAAGCCCTCAAATCAATGAAATTGTAACTAAACTCCTCCAGCAAACCCATGCATCGCCCAGCATGGCAGCTAAAGTGAAATAAGAAGATGAAAAAAGGTGTTATTAGGGTTCGAATGCCTATTTTCATCGCCATCAAGAAAGGCTTTTGCATTACATCTTTCTGAAAATCATTTTAACATAAAAGCCCGTGGGTTGGCTATGTAAAAGACTTTCTCGGCCTTGTTAAATAATTTTGATGATATATGTCATTGATATTTATTAAATAATATGATATATCTTATTTAATAAATATTATTTGAGAATTTAATATTTATTAAATAATATATATTATATTATTTAATAAATATTAATAGATATATCAATGAATTATTTTCAAAAATATAGTAGGTTTTTTTTTTCATCGGTAAAACGCCGAAGCGTATATATTATATTAAAAAATTATGAATTACAAAAATCTCCATTCTCTGCGGGCACTGGTAGGAAAGAATGGAGAAGAAAACCTCTAGTCTTGCCCAGGACCCAAGGTCCAAATTTCTAAGTACAATGTATAGTTTATGAGGGCATTCCCTCAGTTACAGATAATTATGAAGGCATACCTTCATGTATTTTGCTTCCAGAATTAAGGACAGACCCTTAATCATATTTCTTAAATATTGTTACATAATATTACATATAATAGACAGGTTGATGAGAAACCTCGATTGTGAACTTTAGATCTATTCCATCGTTCCTTATTCTTTATTTCAATCTTTGTATCTGGTTTCCATTATCTATTACCTGCACACATATAACCACTAAAGCGACCATGTCTAATGCAAAGTGTATTTGATTATTCATATTTACAAACAAATCAAAAGGGTTAATATGCCTTTGATTAGTCACTTTAGTGGCCTAGAATTCATGATTCCATTTCTGTGAAACCTTTATCTTTTATCAACTTTAGATTATCTAGATACTTGTTATTATTCTGATCTTTTGGCTAAAATTATTATATTCTCATAACCCATGCTTCCATAATTAACAAGGAAAGAAAAGTAAAATTCGTTAGACCATTCACTAAATTCATCAAAAGACAAATGTTTTGTCATATTGATGGAACAGATTCTCCATCTTATGAATACTCTTACTTCTAAATAGTAGGTTTATAAAAGTACTTATAAATAATTAATTTGTGCGATTTTAATATATTAATTATAATTTGTAATTATTATTTTAATAAGTATATTATTATATTAATAATATCATTAAGTGATTTAATTATCGCTTAATGAATATTACTAATATAATTAGAATTTATTAAAATAATAATTATAAATCATTTAATGAGTTATTATTTGTGATGCAAATTAAATATTTATTTTTAGCTATAAAATCAAAGAGATATTTTTTGAAGAGTTATGACTAAAATGCTAAAGTCATAGGGGTGGGATGGAAAGTTAGATGAAGTTATTGCATTTCAGAAGCTCTTTATGAGCTGTTTTTCAGGATAAGACTACAGTGATGAGCCTTTATGATGATATTAATGGGGGATGACTTTTGGGTCAGCAAGCTGCCTTTTTACAGCTGTTTGAGGGGCTCAAAAATGACTTTTTTCCTTACATCCGACCCAGAATTTATTACTAGAATTAATGATGCAGTTGGCATGTAAAAGCATAAATATGAGCTGAGGCCTCATTGTAACAAGTTCTTCTTCCCTTTGGCTTGATGTTTTGTAACTTGTTCTAAGTTCTTGACAAAGCAAAAGTGTTTTTGTAACCCATTTTGAGAAATATGCAGATTTGTAACACCTTTTGGCAGTGAAATATAGCTGGTACCTTCTCTCTTTTTTCTCTGTGTTTCACATATTGATGCCTTCTACAGAAGAATATAGTCTTTATAGGTTGAAAATTTGTGTTGAATCAACTTTGAATTATGAGGAACCTTTTCTCCTTTTGGGGACTGTCATTTTAGCCTTCTTTTAAATTGCTGATGCAAGGACTGTATTATTGAGTTGTGTAAGGAAGCTCTTTGTCACTAGTTATATTGTGTGTTGGTTAATTGTTAAGTCTCAAAGAAGCAGTTCGGTGCATCACCTTTAGCAGTAGGTTTCATTTTATGTTTCCTTCTAACCGTTTCCCTCTGAAAAGCTTTAGTTTAGGTGAAGTACCCAGGAAGCTGGCCTTCTCCGGAGGTTCACTTCTTTTCCGGGTTACCCACAACCCAGAAGTTTTCCCACTCGATCATACAGTATGGTGTGGTACTGACATCTATTGTAGTTGTCATCTCCTACTGTATCACCGGATCATCAACAGAGTGCTGAGTCTCCATGCAACTATCGGCCTGTGTAACTGTCATGTGCGCGTCTACTGGGATAGGTAATGAACCCTACAATCAAAGTGTGAGGTATCTCAACTGGAGGAGTACTGATCTCTGGAACTGATGTGCTAGGCCCAAGTGCAGCTGTAAAATCATTCTGCAGGTCTCTCCTGACCTCTCTCACTGTGTCAACCTGTCTCGTATCCTGTGTCCTGCGAGAAGAAGATCTGCCCAAGAATGAAGCCATGTATCTAGCCGCATTGTCAATGGTAGCTGGATTTGACAATTGTTCACTAAGCCTGTCCTGAATATCCCGACTACAATCCAACTGTCTAACCAAGGCATCAGTTTGCCTTTTAAATTCAGACAAACTGTCTGAAAGTTTCTTCTGTCTACTGCTATAGGGTTTCACCTGTCTATTATTATATGTTTTCCTGTACTTGTCCATACTGGAGAAATAGAGTGTTGATCACTCATACAATTTTTACAATCCCCCCACAGGATGGCAAGAAAACTGCTCTGATACCACTGTAAAGAGCTTGTATGGCTCTAACCCTTGACTGCAAGAAATTCAACTGCAAATCTTTTCTTTCTCTGAGAGTAATTGTTTTTTCGTATTTTTCTGTTAAACTAATATGCAACTTTCTTTGAATTTTCAAAAGTAAAATAATAATAAATGCCATGGAAGAAATTAACATTTCTGATAAATTTTCAGTACTTATGGTAATTCAAATTACATCAAGAAATGCTTCGGATTATTCATGAAAAATTGCAAACAATGAGTAATGGCAAATACCAACCATTAGTCATAGCCCAATGTGGAAGATTGTAACACCTTCACAGGCATCCACGTTTGTAAATAGGAACGGCTTCCATTTGGCAAACAACAACCAGTGTTTAGAAGTCTCTAACGTCACATTGGCTGCAAGACATCTTCAGCCACACATATGTTGGTCTCTATACCTCCAAACAGTTCCACAAAACTCAACAACAACCCCCCAAAGATGACGGCGTAACCAACACATTATCACCAGTATTCAACACTGGTTCAAAGTGTAAAGAAAGTCTGAGAAGTAACGTTCCCAACTTCAACATCAACATCAAACTTCAAACCCTCATTTCAAACCAAGAACCAAAACTCCAATTTTCGTAAGTGTTAAAAGATAATAACATGAATGCCTTGCCTTTCACAAAGCATTGCTTTTATAATTAAAAAGTGTCTTCTCTCACACACTTTCACTTAAAACACTTTTTTTACTTAGGCACATATTGAATAATATAATTTATTAAGTCATTTGGCTCCAAAAATGACCTTTTCATCAATATCATGAAATTATGACACACAAGGTCCCTGTTTCTTGTGCCCAAGATTTAAAACTTTTCATCCTGGTTCCAACGAGCTATCACACTAAGGCGCCTGACATATAATACCAACAATAATGGTAACCTTAGCAAATTTAATTAAATAATAATAATAATCCACCCGTCTTGCGAAAACAACTGAAGAAGCATCAAAATCGAAATTTGTCTGCACTGAAGTGATCCCGATGATAAAAGATGATGAACGAACCTGACGGGGTGACTTACTAAAAATAGACGCTCTCTCCAAGATTCTTGAAGCCCAAACCGGAAGCCAGAAATGAAAACTGAGAGCATCATTCAACTCTTCTAACTCATCTGAGCTCATCGGAACTATCCATTGACTTACTATAAATAGTAAGCTCACACCAATGACCCTCTAAACATCTCGCCAGACCACGAGGATCGCAATAATGACCTGACACCAACAATTCAATGACCTGCAAAACAAATGGGGACATTACAACCATAAATCGTGAGATGCTTGGTTGGAATGCCTACAATGCCACTCTTAATGCTTGTGGGTGCCGCCCTCACCACTAGGTCCTCGCTACACCAAAAAGCCTACTTGGTCGGGAGGGAAACAGCCATAGGCATTCATCCCGAGCATCCTAGGATTTCTAACAACCTGTATAGACATGTGGCCATTGGGGCACATCTCCCATGCACTGGCTCATTGCATTCCCAACACTCTTTGTAGGTCTCGACCTCAAGAAAGCAGCTTTGATATTGCTAAGGCCCAACTATTACGCCAAATGACCGGCCTAGTGGTGAGGGCAACACCTGCAGGTGTTCAAGGTGGCCCTGCAGGCATTCCACCTGAGCATCCGAGGATCTACAATTATCCCATACAGACATGTGACTTTCAGGTCACATCTCCCACGCATAGGAACATCAATGTTGAAAATTTGTCATTACATATAAATAGCACATCAAAGAATATTATTGATGAACAAGACTCTTCCCAAGACAAAGATATGAACAACTCTATTTACCATATTTAATTGCCATATTATAAAGGATCGATCATTTTGAAGACACAAAGAAAAGAATAGGCATTAATCAGTTTATGAGAAGATAAATAATAACAATGACAGTGATTTTTTTGAAGACCTTTAAGGAAATCATCATAAAGCATCGATTTGGATTTATTAGAAGTGATAACATTTGTTTGTTATAAGCAATAAGACAAAATAGCATATAGGACAAAACACTCAATAAGTCAAAACATTTGTTAGTGATAAACAATAATACTAGATAGAACATAGGACAAAAAACTGAATAAGACAAAAGCTAAATTAGACATGATTTCTCTTATATGCAAAGAAAAGACAGCAAGAGATATACCTAAAGTGGTGCTTGAAAATGCATAAACTTTTGCTTAGTAATAAACATAAAGCAGATATAATTAGATGGTTCTATTATACAGTGATTGCATTTGAAAGGTGCGATTAAGATATTGGAGGGTGCAACCATAAATTAAAGTTTAATTCAAAGAGTAGCAATAAACACAAGTTTGTAAAGAGTGATTTTTTTAATGAAGAGTTATGTTTATAAAAAGAAATGTCTCATTTAGAGATATCTTATCAAAGGGTTTGTCCCTTCAATGAATATGGACATATAAAAAGAGAGAAGTATGAGAGATGAAAGGTGTGTGTTGTGGAGTGAAAAAGGGTAAATACACCATATACACCAGGTTCATGAAGAAGATTATTTGGTGACTTATGAAGTGCAAGTTGTGAAGATTAATTGCAGATTTATGAGGAGATCATGATAAGAATCTTTTCAGATTATAGGAGATTGTGAGAAGGTTGTGAAGATTATTTGCAGATTTATGAGGAGATGGTGATAAGAATCTTTTCAGGTTATAGGAGATTGTGAGAAGGTTTATGACAGATTTGTAATCAGATTTTTGCCAAGATTTGAAACTAGTTATGTGGCAGATTTATGACCATAATTATAGCAGATTGAAAAGAGTAGAGAAGATTAGAGAAGAGAATTATAGCAGATTGAAGAATTATAGCACAATCTCACTGGGTATTCACCAACTCAAAGTGCTGAAAATGCCTTTAAAATTCTCAATTCCCAACTAAATCTGAAACCATTGGAAAATTCTTAGAGTCTTCACCAAATGCAATCAAAATCAACAATTCATAATGATGCTTTCATTCTTCTCAAATCCCGTTTTATAATTTCTCATGCGAGTTCGACCCAAGTGGCTTTTCCAAGAAGGCTCATTAATGAATTATTATTTGCTTTTGTTGTCACTTTTTTGACTTAGCCATTTCCTAAGTCTTGGGCGCCATAATTTAAATAAGCATTTAATGACATTAAATGAAGTCTTTGGCCTCACTTTTGATATAAACTTTATAATATCTCATTTATAATTAATAATTAATAAAGTATACTTTAATAATGAACGGATACTTTTAATGCCTTAATCTTGAGCCAATAGATTTATTCCAATCGGACAATTGAAGAACTCTGCCAAAAATAGCAGCATGGGCATAATTGACTTACTATAAATAGTAAGTCCATGAATGAAAGCTCTGTCAATGATACCAAACCTCAACTCTGCCACCAACTTGTTTAGGAGCCTTGCTATAGATAGAAATCACGACTCTCCTGAAATAGACACTTACTATAAATAGTAAGTGTGTCAAACTGATTAAAAGAAAGGGCAATCCTAAACATCTTTGACCTCTGGAGTGGGAATTTTCCTTTGGTTCTTCCATCTGAGACCCCCTAACCACTTGACTTAGCCTACGAGGGCCACTAATAGGCTAATCCAAGCCACCAACCATGGTGAGCTAAAAAGGGGACATTACAAGAGAGTATAGCAGAATGTTCTAAAGAGAAATCTTTATTGAATGAGGAGTTGGTGCCTCTAAAATTTGTAAAAGAAGATCAAGACAAGCAATATGTTTGCCGCAATTTTCTCTTGTAAGGGTTTTCATGTAAATTTTGTTGTTGCTCATTGTTTGATTTCTCATATGTGCTATTTTATATTAAATCTTGAAGGAATTAAAAAGGTTTTAAGAAGGTGAAAAGAATATTGTTATACTGGGTCACCCTACCCACTCTAAGTATAACCATTTGTTCATCATTCACAATTTGGATCTTGGTTCATCATTCACAATGACAACACAATAATCTAACTCTTTTACTTGAATGGAATTTTTTGTGTCATTAGTCTTAACACAAACTCTCCTCCCATTTTAGGCATTCAAGACACCTACTTATATACTCTTGAAGAGAAGATAGAAGTAAAAAAAGAATAAAATAATCTATCAGTGCCTTATCCTACGGGGCGATTGAGTTGAGTTAAAACCACCACCTAGTCTTAAAAGCATGTAAAATTAGCTACGTCACCCGGGGACACGTTTCCACTGAAAATCCATAGGTACCGGAAATGGAAATGGAAATGGTTTCGGGGACTTGGGAATGGCCACAAATGTTTCCAAGATGTCCCTAGAGAAACAAGAAAATCGAAAATGGTTTCCAAAACTCAGGGATGGTCAATGTAGGTATCGGAAACATTTGACCATCCCTAATACAACTGGGGACATCAAAGACATCCCCCAACCGTCCCGGGGGCGGACGTTCTTCCCTAGCTACAACAGCTAAAAAGTGATGCCAATCTTTGATTTATTTGTAATTTTGTGTTCATCAAAGGCAGATTTAATCTTATTAGTAATACAACACATATAGAATTAGCAAATCTTTATGAGTAATTAGCAAGATTCAGATGATCATTACATAAAATATATTGGTACAACTTAAATAACGAATTCTACAATCAAAGGTTTCAGCAGATGTCAATGAATTCAATTATTTTTCAGTTAACACAACAGAATTATTTGTCAGAAGAACAAAACCATTCAGAATTGTTGAATAGATGATTACATCAACAATTGCAAATAATAACTCTTCTTAACAACCATAGACATTAAATGATGGGACGATAGACATAAGATCATCAATACAAAAAATTAAATATGACTTTCAGATCCCTGTTACCCAAAATTGCATATCCTATGCAAATTTTGTTTTATGAACATTATGTGCAGCTGTTAGAGGGTTACATTTGGATTAATTCATGTCTATTTCATTAATGTTCAAGTAATTCAATCATAGATTACTGAAATGAAGAGAAAAGAAAATGCTTTTGTTTATATGAATGTACAAGATTACATTTTTATTCATATAACTGAAAGTATGGAAAGAGAAATACATCATGTGCTCAACATTAAAAAGAATTCTCACACAAGCCGTGAGTTATAGCCTATTCTATCTTTTATGGAAAAAAGAACAGAAAATTATGACAAAGATACAAAAGAAAGAGGTCTAGGTAACTAGTCATTGCCTAGGGCTTGACTGGTTGAGAAGAGGTTTGAGTCTTTGCATCTGTCCTGTTGAGCTTTGTTGTCCTTGTTACGAGCTCCTGCATGCGGGAAAAGATAGATTGTTAGATCAAAAGATCTAAACAATGCCTGGTCAACTAAACTACTTACCTGTCTACCTTTGACATCAAAATCCATCCTACTTGCACAAAAGACGGAAAGAAATAAGAGCATCTTTACAAAAAAGGATATTTTTATTGCTAACAAGTTTGTTGATTGTGCAGGTAAAGGTATGAATCTTGACAAGTGGGGTAAAATGAGGCTTCCACAAGGGTTGAGCTCAGCTTGTTGGGGTAGTATCCAAAATAGGTTGTCAGTCCTTAGTTTGTTAAGTATTCTCATAGTTTGTAGGACACTTATATCCATGCAAGCATAGGTGCAGGTTTTCCAAGCATAAATGATTGCATGGATAAAGCCTCCTGCAATATACAAGGATATTGGGTTCTCAACATGCAAAGGTATGCAATCCTATAATGGCAGTTCAAATGTTTTAGCATTCAAGAGTGAATTATTAGGATTGGATAATACTGAGAGGGGAGGGTGAATCAGTATTACTAAACTTAATTAAATTCTTCAACCAATTAAACATTAACCATAAGCTTGCAGAAATGAAAAGAACATAAGAAAATAATACAGAACTCATAACACCATTATTTGTTGTCAAGGAAACCCTGGCCAAGGGAAAACCCCGATGGGGATGATACCCACAAGCATACACTAAAGTATAGTGTCCCTGTTAGGAGACCTAGCCCTCTTAGGAGCTGAATATTACATAGTACATTTCCTTGTTAAAGAAATTACAACCCTGTTAAAGGCATACAACACCCTGTTAAGCGCCAACTGAGCATACAGCTCTACAATAAAATTCTGTTACAAAATGTTCTCAGTAAAGAACAATAACAAGCATCTCTAATACTTAGTTCTTGTTTATAGCTCATCAATGATCTCTTTCATCCTCTTCTCTGTCATTCGCATCTGTCTCATAACATATCATCTCTCCATGCATATTCTTCTTCC
Organism: Thuja plicata; assembly: GCA_018584345.1. Lineage (NCBI taxonomy): Eukaryota > Viridiplantae > Streptophyta > Pinopsida > Cupressales > Cupressaceae > Thuja > Thuja plicata. Next base: position 548,040 of record MU225970.1, on the reverse strand, counting down.
ACAAAAAGATCTTACATATATATCTTTCTCTTTCACTAAGTCGGCTCTCAATGCAAATATTTCATAGTTGGCTTCCAATACAAAATACATTTAATAAAGTAAATATCAAATGCATAGTCGGTGCTCTTACATAGTCAAAGTATAGGTTATCATCAACCATAATCCAACTCCAATCGCTAGGAGTCCACGTCATACTCCCTTAATCATCGCTACTGTCCAATTGCTCTGTATCACTATTCTGCTGCAGTCTGTCTGTCTTCAATTCTCTCTAACTGCTATAAACATTACCAAAACAAAATCGATCTTAGATGGAGGTCACACATACCCCATACTGTCTTCCTCTAAGCTCGCATGTCATAACTCATCGATCTCGATCTTCGATACCCAAAATACTTTTGTATCTCTGCTTCTGTACTTAGTCAATTTCTGAGTTAGCAAAACTTAACTTTATAGGAATCAATCTGTAAACGAGACGTGTTGCCATAAATGACAACCAAAAAGTGAATCACTTTACACAAAATTGATCACTTGCAAACAATCTCTCCCTTTGGCATTGATGGCGACACTTAACAAAAAAAAACTAAGTGTTAAAACAAAACTGTCTCCTCTCTTTTCTCTCCTTCCTTATTACTTCCTCTTTATCTCTTCTCCCCAGTGTTACCCGGAGACCCGTCTCCCCCCCTCCAGACGCGTCTCGGAGACTTTTCGCGTCTCCAGAGATTTCAAAAATGGCCGGAGACTTCATGGCGAAGTCTCCTGAAGAATCGAAGTCTCTGATTCCAAAAAATGAAGTCTCCCCCACGTCTCCTAATTAAAAAACAACATTATGTCATTTTGTGATTTTGATCCTTATTTGAATGTTTTTTTAGCAAGGCCATTTATGATTTAACATTTTTAATAAATATTAAATAGACAAAATTCAAATAAATAAATGATTCCATGTGTGAAAGAATCAAGACAATAACAGATGCTAG